>JAGDQP010002154.1:31508-108958 GCA_022664845.1 Lepisma saccharinum
ATGTCGTACGTGTGTGCAGTGGGCTCCTGAGACTTGCGTTGGCCGACGAACCGCTGTCCCATTTCTGATCTCGCACTGTTGCTCTGCATAGCCTTGGAACACCTTCTCGAGCATATCACCTTATGCGGTATGGTATCGAACAATGAGCATTGGTACCATGCCAGACAAAATTTTATCCATGAGGAAGTCAGCTGTTTGTTCATATCTTTCAATGTTTTTATTATAAACTTCAACAGTGGAGAACGATAATTCGAAACTGTGGAACACTTCTTTTCATACCTCTGCCGAACCTCTAGATGCTCTTGACCTCGTAATCTGAATGACATCATATTAGGACTGCGCTTTTCAATACATAATTCCGCACTATTGGTACGTAGATGCAACTTTAACGTCTTCGTCCTTCCATGACTACTGCTGAAGGTTAACTTCCATCTGTTCTCGGCGGTGATGTCTCCCTGAACACATAACTCGGTATTACCTTCTTCTCAGTGTTGTTTTTGGTAGATCTTCTTTCTTGGATGGAGTGGCCATGATTATTTTTGAATTTCACATTGCACGCATAAATTTCTTGGTCTTCTACTTCTCCTACCATAGTAGAGATCCTTTTAACTTCTATCGAGCTCGTTGACTTAGGGCCTGATATACGAGTTACTTGGATGATATTGCGCTTTTCCCTATCTTTTTCCCGCATAGAATCACTAAAACTTGTTTTCCCTTCTGGATGTATCTCCCCTTTCTTCATTTCTTGAAGAGCATCGCTTGCAGGCTTAAGGGAATAGTGGGTCTTCTCTTTATTTCCCTGTATAGAAGCGTCGTCGTCCTCACATCCTAACCTGATCGGGACCGTACGATCTTCATATTGTCCTATGACATCCATCATATTCACCTCTCTTGTACTGCAAACAGCGCCGCTGGCTTCCTTTATTCTTCTTCTTTTAGGCTCAAAAGGATCATTTGGAGGGATAACTACATCTTCAATTCCATATTCGACGTTGATGATACTTTGGCCGGAATCTGACTTTCTACGGAATTGCGTAATGACATCACGACTGCACTCTGCCCCATAATTAATTCCTCTAATAACAAAGAATTTATGACATAATACTTCCACGATAAACAATGTGGTCTGGTCAGCGCCATACAATAACTTCAACTTATCCACTTCATCTTCACCGACTGAGAAATACCATGGCTTCGATGTAACAAGACGACTCTGGTTACTTTCATCGTTAATTGAATATTCCCATTCATGGCTGTTGACATCGTAATATCGCACATAGTGAACTAATAACTTGTCCTTATGATCTTGTTTTCTCTCATAGTCCTGTATAACTTCATTCGATTTCGTATGCAATAAAAATTGATTACTCTGATCTCTACAATCGCTATCAGGGACCTTTTCATATACAACATGGGCCTGTTGCACTCCTATCACGACCATTGTGTCGGCCCTCAGCAATGGTGCTAGTAGTTTGTTGAATTTGCCTGATTTGATTGAGTGGGTGACTGGTCACCCCGTCTCTGCCGATCATCGTACCTTTCATCACAATTATAATCTTCTTGCTCGTGCGAGCGACAACGATATGAACCTCGTCCTCTTTTGTAGCCTCCGCCATTCCTGCCTCTGTTTCGTCTATTTCTTCCTCTATCATTTTTCCTTTTCTCCTCACAATCACTGTTTCCATCTGAATAATTTCGATAAGCTTCAGTCTGTTCAAATTCCTCCTTTTGATTTCGGTTGTCAGTACTGGCGTTCCCATAATCCGTGTGTAACGCTGAAATATCACGAACCTTGGGTACACGCTGCTGGACACCTCCACTTCGTCCAAATTTCTGTGTCTGATTGCCTTGGTAATTTCGTCGATTCTCCGTGGTATCAAATATCTATATATACTCTAATCGACGGATGATGGCGAGCATATCAGTCAACGAAAAAAGTCGCGCAACAGCGAGCTGTCGTTGGTACTGTATCGGTAGAAGCGGCACAATGCAGTTGCATATCTGCATATCAGAACTATACGGGTCAAGCTCTTTAATTTGAGAGAAACGCTCGGTGACGAATTTTTCTACGATGTCATTTACTTTTGGGTTAAATTGCATTGCCCGTAACCGCGCCAATCGGCTACATATCATGTCCTCGGATTGATAATATTCAATGAAGGCACATTTAAAGTCTTCATAGCACGAAAAACGATGGTAATTAGACTGGTACCAAGACAACGCACCACCTTGTAGAATAAAGGTTAAAACGACAAGCCATTGCTCTTTTGGGATTCCTACCAAACACGCCTCCCTTTCAAATTGAAAAATGAATGAACGAGCTGTGCAATCTGTGTCCTTCCCAGCAAATTTACTAAACGACTTCAAGTCCGAAAGCTTAAGATGGGTTGACCCCCCACCAGCGGGTAGTCCATGGTAGATTGGATATCGCCTAGTTTCATTCTCGCCTTGATTTCTTTCTCGATATCTTTTTCCGCCAGATGATCTTTTCTTTCTCCGACGGTGAGGCCTAGATTCACGAGAATCACCGCTTGACGAAGAATACCGCATATATCTCGCCTCGGATATTCCGCTTTCACTGCTTGTTTTAGGTTCTGCTTTTATATTAGGTACCTGCAAATCAAAGTTACATAAATAATCATTGCCATCCATATCGTTTCCGCTATACTTGTTACTTGCCTGACAATGTTCCTGCCCATATCCTTTGAAATGACCTCTGTTCATACCTCTGTGTTTGACTGATCTTCTGGACAGCCCCCTGACGTGACCTCCCACGTTGTCTCCAAGTCCTGGCCTCATGTCCTGTACCATCGTCTGCATCTCCTGGTGCAATTCTTCTATCCTGGCCAAACGCTGTTCTTGTATTTCCAGCCTCCGGTTCATCTTAACACACTCCTTTTGGTACACCTTCTCTTGTTTTTGAACTTCATGTAAGTACCTGGATTGTTTTCCCATGGTAGCGACTGTCTCATCCCTTTGATGGTCCAGATGTAGCACCCTCTCAATCAACTGGTTGAATTTTACGCTCGCATCATTTTCCATTCGATCTATTCTCTCCCTTACACCGTCTACATTACATCGAACAAGACGTGCCGTTACATTCAAGACATGACCTTTAAACTGTATATGTTTTTCATCCATTTCCGTTACGACTTTACTTAACTTCTCCGAATGTTCTTCAAACTGCCTAGCAACGATCTGTCGTACTTGATCTAGTTGCTCAACTGTACGTTGATTATTCGATTCAATTCGTGCAATTGCCTCAAAAGTTCCTTTGTGGCTTTTGTCAATTCGCTCTACCGTCTCCTTCTGATTCCTATCAATTTGTTCCGTGGTTTCAATTAACCTACTCAACATTCCTTCCAACGAATTGGACTCCGTGCTCCCTACAGAGCTTGTTTGGATCTTAGCATCTTTATTAGCGCATAGCTGACACTCCCATAACTGCGATTCATCTACCTCATCCTCTTCTAATGCATCCTGGGCTTCCCACTGCTCCAGAGAGACCTGGGCACAGGTGATATGCTGCCAATTGTCACACAGCCGACACTGGATGATAGGACTATCTTCATTCTCGTTGTCACAGCATACAACCTCTTCATCTTTTGGGTAACCCACTGCTTCAGCTCCAACTGGAACGGGCTTCCATGAGGTCCTCTTGTTTCTTTCTCCCTTTGGTGGCATGCTGATGATATCGATAATAATTCTATATACTTATATACAGACCCGCAAAATTCCAAATAACAATATAATATAAAACTTTGCTTCCAAAAAGAACACTATAGCTGTATAAAACTATATAACTGTCATCGGTACCGCCTTAAGAAATGTAGGATAGGACAACAAGAAAAAATGTGATAAGTTTCCAATAATCACCCTAATAAAACAAACATATTTACTCTCAGCAAACGAAAATTCCAGACAAAAAGTAATTCTGAATAAAAAAACAGATTAGCTTAAAATATAAGCACGCATTGTTTTTATTTTTCACAATAGCACAAGCAGATCGTTTTTTTTTTTAACTCTCAAGAATGATTTAAAGTCAACGACGCACAATTCTACTCTTGTTTGTTTTCCTTAGTTTCATACAAGCATTTACGTTCCACTGAAGTATACATATACACACAGTTCAATAAGCCTAAACAACAACAATAATGACCACTAGCCGACAAGGCAGACGCCAAAGTCTTACTTTTCTTATCGCTTGAAAATGCACAGTCACTGCATTTCAACTGTCTGCGTTCATCTATTTTATTTACTTTTTTTTTAACAGCTCAGCGTCACTTCACAATAATGCACCGTATTGAAAATAATCAATACACTAAAACCATATGCACAGAAGTCAATGCAAATACCCGTTTTTTTTTTGTTTGTTTTTTTCCTTGTACAAACAGACCAAATAAGCTGAATCCACTCTCAACGTAAATGCCAGCTCTCCCAGGTTTCGGCACCACTATAACTGTATTAGACGTATCTCGAGTTTCCTTGGCTCTCATTCACATAGAGTGACTCAGCGATGGAGGTTAGAATATAACATTTATAATGGACAAAAGGATTGTTAAGCCAACTATTGCGCCCACAATCTTTGTATTTGAAGCATCACTGAAACACTTTACAGAATTTCCATTTCTGCCATTGCTTGCGCGTAGAATGTTCTGGGCACACTTTTCACTGCCTTGTTTCTACCTTACCTCATGTGTACGCTAATGTATGTATCGTCTATAATCCTGCACGACGCTTTGAAGTTCACTTCTTATTATTAATAATATATAATCACTTGTGATACTACGTCGACACTAATAATTCTTTGGCAGGAGCTTTTCTCACATTTCTACTTTCTTACCGCCGTTTCCCCACTCAGCCCGGGCACTGTTGCCAGTCTCGACCAGCACGTTGTTACCAAATAATCACTGCTATACCAAGAAAGGCGTTTTTCACTTGTAAAATGACGTTCTTAATGATTCTAATTTCTTGGCTAAGATTGTCTCTCATGGTGTTTAGCTCACATATTAACAAGTTCTCGTGTTGACGGAGCTATTCTATTGGTGACACCAGTCTATGTTGCTGGACCATATTTGCTATTCCTAGTCCTAGGAGAAAACTGAATATGTTACGCTTAGAACGTGTGTTGTTTACACATGAAATGGTTTGAGTGGCGGAAATTTTTAAATGGCATGGAATTGTGTCTTCAATATTTCGAAAGAATTGTTTTTCGGCGTTTTTAATTTGTGTTCTGATCGTATTCCATTCAACACAGTTCTCCTTAGAAGGATAAGTGGTCTCTAGGTTTAAATTGGATCTTACTGCGATGAAAACGTCTGTATGTGAGTTGACTGCTATTCCCTTATTCGTCAATATTGTAATGTTCCCCGTGCAAGAGCACGAGTCGTCTCGTACTCGCAACGTAAACATTGTAGTAGCGTGAGTACGATGAATAACAAACATGTGTAAAACATGTTAGGCAATATAAACAAACAGTACTACAGAAACAAGCAGACGACGACACCAGCTTTAACAAGGAAGCAACAGGAGCCACAATCATCGAAGGAGTAGCTTTGAGGACCTTACCAAGAAGGGCTATAAAAACCCGACGCAACATTATGATTTATCATTCGCAAGGGTGATCACTCCTCTCATCTACCTCTTCCCTCGTATTCAGTTAGCAGTCGGGCTGGTACACGCCTTCTAACCTGCATACTCAATTATCTGTCGGGCTGGTATGCAATTCCTAACCTGTACACTCAGTTAGCTGTCAGGCTGGTGTGTTACCTAACTTTACCCTGTGCTCAGTTCCTGTCGGACTGGCACATACCTGACACTCATTTGCTGTCGGACTGGTGTCTTCATTCCTGCACTCAGTTGCTGTCGGACTTGTGCAACACCAATCCTAGCTCTCTTCTGCGAGGAACATCACCCGAGAATAAGAAGCCATAAAGATTTATACGGTAACTCTCCAAAACTTGTAAATTACTTGGGTATGGGACGCTCTTTTTAACGATTAACTTATTGGACTTTTATTATTTTGTAATAAAACTGGTGATGGGCTAAAGCCACAAATATCGTGTATCTATTTTGTCTCTGCCTCAACGTCACGCTGAAAGCAGCAGAACGTTTCGATATAGTTCCAAACTGGGGTAAAATGATTTCATGATAGTTGTCGGTTGGCAATGCTGTCGTGCTTATGACAAAAGTTATGACTGTAATAGCATAGTTGATAGTGATTATATTTTCTTTCTAGAAAAGGAAAGAAAGAAAAAGTGTGTCTTAAAATCTGATCTTAAGAGCTAAGTAATATTTAATAAATATAATATAATGTTTTCTTTTTAAAAGAGAACTTATAATTATTTATATGTATAATATGCAATGTATGCTCTTAACTGTTCATGCAATTCATCACTAAGCTAGTAATGTTGACATTGAACTTGTGTTCACGTGCTGAAGCAGCATTTTGTTCGCTATGGCTTCTTTTCTCTAATCTTCGTAAACCTTTCACCTGAGTATAATATTGCATCTTATAAAGGAGAGAAAGTTATTCGTGTAGTTTACTAGTAATTGATTATAATAAATAATTATGTGCAGGAGTTCCACGATCTTCCGACAGCTAATAATAATAATTGTTTTCTACTGGGCACAGATGTCTTACTGAAAAGCTATCAAGTTTTCAAGATGGTTTGGTACTTACGAGTTTAATTTGTACTATAATAGCAGATAGCCTGATGGTAGGACGTATAGTGGTTAGTATCCCCGCCTGTAATGCATGAGACGCGTTCGATTCCTCGCCGGGGATCCATGAAACTATATCAAGTTTTTAAGATGTTGTGATACTTAAGAGTTTAATTTGTACGATAACAGCAGATAGTCTGATGTAGGACAGCGGTAGTACCGTAGATAGAAAATAAAGCAGAGTGTAATGCGAAAGTATATAATTTTATTAGTCCGCCTGTTAAAAAGAGTCACAAAATGAAAATGAGAACTTCGCATGGGGACCGTTCATATTTCAAGCTACTAATGTCTCTAAATAAGTTCAGGGTGTTTACCACCCTGGGAAACCCGTAGAACCTGGAATACTCAGGGAAATTGATAAATTTGGAAAACTCAGGGATAACTTTAATTTATGAGAGAAACTTAGGGAAATTTATGAAGTGGACCTGTGCACACTGTTAAGAGCACACCCCGGCAAGGCGGAGGTCGTGAGTTCGATTCCCACTGCTGACCGGATTTTTTGAATATATTTAAAATCCTCTATTTTCAAGATTTTTTTTTTACTTGTGAAATGCGAATAATGTACAAGATGCTTAGACTGGGTGGCGGTGGGATTAAAAAATGTCATTGCGTATTACTTACATGTTCCACTATACTAAGAACTCAGGGAATTTGGATAATAATTATTATGAAAAACCTAGAGAACTCAGGGAATTTCAAGTCACAAAATTAGTAGACACCATGAAGTTATTTCAATTAAAAGTGATTGAAAAATACAAGCTGTCATCAAAAAGGATGACCAACAGTTGTTTGTAAAGAAATCAGAGAGCAAAATATTGCCAGGTTATAGTTACACGTCGAACGATGGTGGTGCAGATCCTGAAGGATGATGTATCACTGCGACCAATTCCAGATGCGAAGGTCGGTAAATATGCGTGTGTAATAGACAGGAGCAAGCACAGCGAGTTATTTGCTGTAGGACGAATGATCGAAAAACAGAAGAGTGATTGGAGGTTAACAAGTGCTTTTCTAGTCCACTAGTTGTATTTCCAGAACGAGCACTTTCTAAGTGTAGGGTTTATTTTCGTAGCAGATATATCCTGTCTGCTGTGTCACTGGCACAATATTGAAAACACACTAGGTCACTTCGTCATTAAAGCACTCAAAATAACATGAAAATAACTCTTGTTGTCACATGACAACGATTGTTTCAAATATATACTTCGTTTTATTCGATATGCTGATTACACTGTTCAACAATGACATTTTTACATAAACGAAACTAGCTATTCTTCATATATTGTGGGGTGCTGAATACAAAAATGCTTAATTTTCGTTGATTGGCTTTTGTTTTCATGTTATACGAAGAAACATGAGACAGCGATAAGTCCAAGCTCTCGTATTTAAATGGCATGTTGCATGAACCTTAGAACCATAACTGTGTCCTCCCCGATTAAGTAGAAAGCTCAAATAAGCTTCATTATATTTAGGATGAATGAAGATTTTGTAACAGCATACCAAATAAGAACTAACAGGCAACGAAAAATTAATATTTTCGTATTCAGCATCCGAAAATTTATAAAGAATAACTATTTTCGTCTATGTAAGAAACAAAAAAGTTAAAATTTGTTCAACAGTGTAATCCGTTCAAGATATAAATGAATGTCCCTAACAACTCCATCCTGCGCCTTAAAATAAGAAGGGTGTAAACGAGATATCTCTCAAAACGTTCCTGCCAATATACAATAGATATTACTGAAGCATGTATTTTTAATGGGAGGTATCAGTTCACAATATGCTTCCTGGTCTGACAGACTTTTAAAATATGGGATTGAATTCTGTTGTGTGCAGTACTACTTGAAAACATGCGATCTGCCTTGAACAAATCCTAAGGAAAAAATCAGAACCGAACAGAAATAAAGGAATGATTGTCGGTAATTATTTAAGAAATTAGAAACTGTTTAGAATTTACTATGTCAACAGAACAATTAAAGTTTAATAGCAATCTAGTTGTTGCCTTACTCTTCAAGACTGGGTCCGTTTTAACTAGTTCTGATGCACTTTGCTTCCATTTCAATCTGTTCTGTTCGGTTCTGATGAAAGCAGTAACGCTGGATGCGTTCATCTAAGGAGAAAGGAAAGAAACTAGTAACACTCGCGTTTTAGCATTTTAGAACTATATTTACAAAGTGATATCTGCCTTATATGATGATAAAATCAGAGCGGAATAGAAAGTTCCTGCTTAATATACTGATGGAAACTCTCTCTATCCTAAAAGTCACTTTCCTGGGCATTTCCCTGTTGTTGAAGGTGCTGTGGAAGGTCTCATATCCGTCGGGTGTCTGAATTCAACACCCAGATAATCACCATCGCGAAGTAATTTACGATTATTGGTTGGTCTTGTTTCAAACGTAGAGATACCAGTGATCAAAGGAACTTGAGTCGGGTCCTCGAAGATAGAAGGATCTTCACCGTAATCTTTACCACAGCGACAAGCCTGGTAAGGAGTAGAGACCAGTGGTGGCGCTGGAGGTCTCTTTGGAACCTCTTCCTTCTTGTAAAGGTCTTTGTGTGGTACATGCTGGTAGACTGGTCGATCGTCCGATTGTATCTTCTTTGCCTTTGAAGCTTGTTTTTTACAAATAAATTCACTGTTTTCAGGTAAGTGACTTCTCTCATACCGGTTCATGTTGACGGGACATTTTGAAGCTAACGGCGGATATAACTTATGTAAGGGACCTCCAGCTTGATTTGAACGGGCGCAAGTAGCACTGTCATTAATCCTCTTAGCTCTGCTCATTTTGGTCCTCTGTTTTCTGATGTTATCCTTATTCCACAGTGAATGACTGCCCCTTAAGTTCTTGTATGTCTTTGGTCATAATACTTATCTTCGTTTGAGCCACATATTCTGTTTTAATTCACAAGTGGTGACGCCGTAGTGTGTTAGTTGTATATACATCTGGCTTTTGCCGTACGAGGATATAAAAATACGCAAAATTTAGGCGATATTTGTCGCATTTTTTACCGGAGAAATGGAACTTGCCTCATGGCATTTGTACGATCCTTCGCTGATAGTAAAATCTTATAGTATTCGTAGGTTTACCTAGCAACAGGAATAAGTCATTGTTGTTGTTTGTTAAACCAACATTTTATCGTTATTATTATTATTACCTTTTAATAGTGTGTACACAGAGTTACTGCGGTAAGGTATAATCTGGTTTCATGTTAAAACTTTTAAAACAATGTGTTGGCTATATTGAAAACATTCACGAGCACTTGATTCGAATTGTTTATTGTTTCTGATCGTCTCAAAAGAGTATCGTATCTTTAGTTTTTCTTTGTTATGTCGCGATGCGGTCTGTTTTTTTATGTCGGTATCGGCAAACAACGTCTATAGGATGTCAAGATGATCTGTAGTGTTATCATCCTATATTGGAATATCTCAATCGAGACTTACTTATTCAAACGGATCTAATGGTCTTACAAGTGTAAATATATCAAGTATTTGTGGTTTACGTGTAACGTTTATCCTACGTAAAGTTCATTCATAGCTGTTAGACTTGTAGTCCGAGGAGAATATAAGTTTCAAATGGAGGAAGGTATGCTCGATCCATATTATGCAACTTATACATTCTGTAAAGTTAATATCATTGAGTGATAGCTCATGCAATAAATGTAATTTCCAAAATCTGAACATCGGTATGAAGGCGTAAACTTGATCATCGATCTGTCTATTCACTTTTCATTGATCATAATTCTAAACATAGTGAATATCGAGCATATATGCAAGTGTCTGTAGATTATCTTATAATTGCTATAAGGTCTATCAATCATTCAACCTCTTATATACATATAATTAAGAATATAGCAGTTAGCAGATCATTTTTAACCAGTGAAAGACAGTAAAGTTAAAAATGGAGAACAATTGCAGTAGAGGTTGTTGTATCGTTACATTTTATGACCCTAGAAAGGTCACAAAGGGCAAATTGTGAACTTGAAGGTCTTAAGTTTGAACATGGTATCATATTTCACCCGCCCCAGCTTGTGCAGGAACGACATCCCTTACCCCACCTCAAATTCGAACTTTGTAGAAATTTAGACCCACCTCCTGTTCGACTTCGAAGTCGCCGGTAATACTAATGAGATCTCAACTGGTAATCCTGAACTCTCACACTCCCCGAATCTGAACACACGTCGTTTCACTGATGTAGCCAATGATCGTTACCGTGATTCAAACTACTGTAGTTCCCAAGTATATAGCAAAAGTTATCTAAATTGTTAACATATGTACGGGGCATTTTTACACATTCGAAAAAACACACATAGGAAATCACTGTACTTATTAAAAGGTGTTATCTCTACCAAACGGTGCACGTCTTAACAATCTCGTAATGGCAGTTGTACAATATAATCATAGACTTTGGCATGCTTTGCCAAGTCAGGTTTTCAAAACTTTGTTTTCCAACGTGAAATTTGTCGATATATAAGCATACGCTACTACCTATGCAGGTAGTTGGCACCCACGTTTCCGAACGTACAAATCTTTGTAATTGGATAACTAAAACTTTATTTTCTTGGTCAGAACATTAGTTCCAGCACATTTAGATAGCGTTCTGACCATCATTGGACCCTGGATCAAGGAAAATCCTAAAATTCATGTTTTTTACACTTTTCTTCTAATTTGGTGGTACTTCATAAATCTATAAGCAGCATACAAAATAAAATCTTAAATCATCCTAAATACAATAAAGCTTATTTGAGTTTTCTACTTCAATCGGGAAGACACAGTTACGGTTCTAAGGTTCATTTAAATATGAGAGCTTGGACTTATCGCTGTCTCATGTTTCCTTGTATAGCATGAAAGCAAGAGCCAATCAACGAAAATTAACGTCATTTTCGTATTCAGCATCTGAAAAATCGATTAAAAAGTGGCTATTTTCGTCTATGTAAAAAACAAAAAGTTAAAATTTGTTTATAACATGGTCACGTTATCCAAGTTCGGGTGCCAGCAACAGCTATCCAATATCCTTTGTGCCCCAAGGAACTCCAACTGCTGCAAAGGGGAAGAGATGGACAAGTTTCTCAGACTGGGTCTCAACTTTTGACGGAAAGTCACGTATTACTGAGACCGGTGTGAGGGGCACGTAGCATAACAGGTGATAATCTCATATGATACCTTGCTTCTGCCGGTGAAGGTATGGCGATACGTAACCTCCTATGATCAAGAGACAGACCCAGGAAAATGCTCTGTGGGGAGCAGTCTTTTACTCCCGTATCTCTTGTTAATCGACGAAGAGACCGAATGCCAGAGAATAACCTCCCCAGGTGGAGTAGGTCAACCCTCTCACCTAAGAGATCACTTCCCGTCCAATATCCTCCCGCTTGAGGAGGACATTGAGCGCTTTGGGGAAGCTCGAGGTGACCCGATCCCTGATTATCCGCCTCTAGCAAGAGACGGGATGGTCGGGGGCCTCTCGGTTAGAAGTAGGACAGGATATCCAAGAGACACTCAACGTATAAAATTCAGGTCTACTCAGGATTTATTAAGAGCTGAACTAGTCATACAAAACCTGACCTAAAATTGGCATAGGTTGCTAGGCCATATATCCACTTACAACACACTTCTCTGGTTGTTCAGTTAAATGACCCATTTAATACATAATACAAGTTTCTTTATCGTTCAAACATTATTAGTTTCAGTTTAAATATTGTCCCACTAAACTTATCACCTGTCGCTCACAAAATATCTAAAAGTAAGGATTGAAACAAATTGAAATACGAATCGCAACAAAAGCGACCCATTTCTGAAGCGGTTGGTGACTATTGATGAAAAGTGGATCACTTACGACAACGTCACGCGAAAACGGTCGTGGTCGAAGCGCGGTGCGCCGGCGCAAACGGTGCCCAAGCCAGGATTGACGGCCAGGAAGGTTTTGCTGTGTGTTTGGTGGGATTGGCAGGGAATTATCTACTATGAGCTGCTCCCCCTACGGCCAAACCCTTAACTCGGAACTATACTGTCAACAATTGGACCGTCTGAAGGCAGCAATCGCCCAGAAGCGCCCAGCTTTGGCCAATAGGAGAGGCATTGTGTTCCACCAGGACAACGCCAGGCCACACACATCGATAGTGACTCGCCAGAAGCTCCGGGAGCTTGGTTGGGACGTTCTTATGCATCCACCTTATAGTCCGGACCTGGCACCGAGTGATTACCATCTGTTCCTGTCCATGGCGAACACGTTTGCTGGTGAAAAATTCGCTTCAAGAGAGGCTTGTGAAAATCGACTGTCTCAATTTTTTGCCAATAGGGACAAGGGCTTCTATGAGAGAGGCATCATGATATTACCTTCCAAATGGCAACACGTTATCGAACAAAACGGCGCATATGTGACCTAAATCGGATCATTCTAACTATGGTAAGTGAAGCCTTCAATGTCATGCAAAAATAATGGATTACTTTTTACTACACCAGATATTAAGCTTCTCACAAGTCTCTACTTAGACGCTTTCAATACAATTCTCTTACAATTGTCAGCAACTTTGAGATAGCAATTTACTTTCTTACAATATATTTCGGCATAGAACATTTCTTACTTCAAATTGATACATATTTAATTATTTAGCAATAATCTATATACAGTATAAATAATCTCGCTGACTGTTTTATGCCGAACTAAACAATATCGTAATGATTAACGCTGCTATAAACCTGGCGATCCACCACGTAATGATGATTTGGTTGTTACTTTGTAATGTAGCCAAAGGATCGTATATGACGTGATAGCACAGTATTTAAAATATACGATATAAATATGGTAGAGTTTGTTTGACCAAAGATTGTTTATTATAGTGGTTAAGTTTAGTAAATAATAGAGCAAACACTTATTGACGTTTTACCGACATTAGTTTATTACAAACAGTTTTAATATTATATAACATACAATTACTTTACAGTTATTAATATGAGCGTCCCGAACGCGGGCTCTGTAATGATCAGATTAGTGGTTCACCTCGTTTGCAATGATAACTTTGACTTAGGTCTTTTTGGAAAGGAGATTATTTAGAGAATGGATACTAACTCCAGTCCAAGTTAGCAAGGTACCGACTCCAGTGCAAGTCGGGGGTTAGGAGAGAGTCCTGACTCCAGTACAAGTCAGGTAGAGGTGACCACTTTTCGGAGCGAAGAAGTGATAACTTCTAAGGTAGTTGACTGGCCTTTTATACCCCTTTTTGTGGGCGTATTTTTAGTGTTTGCAAGTCTTACCGCTTGGTGTTGGTGTCGTCTGCTTCTTGTGGACGCTTATTCAGCATTATGTAATGTTTGTTGTCTGTGGTGGTTTGTTTACATTGTTGTCAAGTTGACATACTGACCCAATGAACCACATCCCATTACACCCCCCCCCCTTATTCCAGGGATTATCTCACTTTTTGGAGAGTTAATTCACTGGGGATTTATGTAATCACTTTTACATTACGCTATCTTCTATAACTTGAAATTAGCAAAATATCCGCCACATTCTTCCAGTTCAATATACAATAAGTTACCAATTCTCATAGCTCACTCATATCTGCTCACATACTTGACGTCATACATTTATTCGCATATGTCCATTATAAAAACATAATATTTAATTCAGTATCCATTTTATATCTCATCAACAATAGACTTAAACCTTCAAATATTAATATCTTAATTTCCATTTTATATATCAACAATGTAAACATATAAAATGTTTAAAGATTCCATTTACAGTACAAAATAAATTTCTTTTCTCCCGCACATCTGCAACAATCCATCCAAATATGTGTTTATATAAAACAAAGTACGTATTGGTTTTCCTGCATACGTACCCATATCAAAATGTCGGTGATCTCGTGACATGACCTGCCATCTGTTCGGCTACTGCGACAACAGGCCATCACTACTGATTAATTGACCGGCGGAGGTTCTAGCATGTTGAACAGTGTTATTGTCCGAGGTGACATTTTAATGAATGCACAGAAACACTAAGTCGAGGTTTGATTACATCAAACCATCACATTATGGACTTATAGAAGTCTTTGACTAAGTATTTGTACTTGAGACAAATGATGTCTCCCTAGCATCGAACTAATATCCATGTCCTAGTGAGTAAATAGCGAACGAATAGGGAACTGGTAGGAGTGAGATACTTAACCAGACTTAGCTATTAAAGTCTATGAGAGTACGAAAGCAAGTTCACAACGTAATGGTAACAATCAAAACACAATTGAAGTACACGAATGCTAGCTTCTAATTCCTTCATCGGGAATAACTGAAACCCAACTTGACTGACACCACGTCCATTCTGACTCTGGAGTATGTCTTGACTCTGGAGTGTGTTCTTAACGACTCACTTTCCATCCGACCATTCCCCTTATCAGATTCACCTGACTCAGGTATCCCACCATTCCTTTTCGTAATTCCCGTGTTCCGTGTATCTCCGTCAGCGACTTGCCTTATATATTTGTAACTTCAGTCATACTTCTTTGTCAGCAGTTTTGTAGTTTCATATTTCAACCAATTCATTGCTATCGCTTCCTGCTTCTGTTTACGTCGCTCATTTCCTAATTTTATTCTTTAGTTATTATTTACAATAAAAATAACTTCATTTCCATTTACTGTTTCGACTCAAATTATAAGCTTTTGATTCAACATGCTTGTATACCGTTTCACAATACAACAGAAACATAAATAGTCATTAACATTTGATACTTAGATATGTAATAGAATGACGGGGCCCGTCGCATCCACATGTCTCCCATTGTAACTTAGAAGAATACAACCTTAGGGTACATATAAGCCTTACGATGGCCAGATCACCATTGTTTTCCCTTTTGTATGTAGGGATAATAATAATTCTCTCGTATTACAGAAGCAATAGAAACTTACTTATTTTAACTATTAGTCTTGGAAATGGAAAGTCAGATTGAAGGGAACATGCTTTTATTTAAGGAGAGTTCCTGTGGAACGAGAGCGAACCTTTTAAAGTCGAGTCCGGTAAACGGACTGATCTTCCATCGGTGATACACGCCCTTATATACGACGTAGATTTAGATATACGAGTAGTGAATTGGTTTACACATACACTTTAGGATATAATTCGTTTTACAACTGACCAATCATAATCCACATGATAGAAAACATACAAGACTTCTCAGATAATACTATCAATGTATCCATCCGCGAATATACCTCTTTTTTTTTTAGCGTCTCAACCGAGACTGACTGACATACAGTCAAATCCCTATTGCCTCTGCTTCAAATTTGGCAACGGGGAAAAGTAATGTATACAATGCAATATAAAAATGTTAATAAATTCTATATACGAGTATATATTACAGTGGCAAACCATATTTGTATGACTTATAGTTAATATCCCACGGAACTACATAAATGGTCATGCACGCGTCAGGTGCCAGCACACGCGAACACTTTCCGCTACAGATATTGCAAGTTATGTCAAAAGATATGATGATAATCTATTATAAATTCGGTTGACATTAGCACTGCTTTCATAACAGTGAGCGGAACGTAGCCACTTGGAAGTGAATATCCAAATCAGTCTTTCCCTTTGTTGACTTTTTTTTAGTATTACGAAATATTGATTCTTTAAAACACTACTCAGGTTGCTACCATATCTTTTAAAATGATAATTTAAATCAATGTTTCTGAGTTAGGTCAGTATCCCAGACATTTACACATAGCGAAACTTCTATCGTAAACACTTACTATCACAAAAATTTTACATATATCATCTTTGCTTAATTTTTCTTCAATCCTGATTTCGTTTGATTAACAGCTAACGCCTCTTGCAAATTACTACAAAATCAAAGTGTGTAGAGGTGTTCTAGCATTAGTAAATTTGAAATTACCACGAGAATGGTTTTAGATTTAATAGTTTAAAAAATACAATGGGATTTAGTGCAGGAGTTGAAAATAGAGATATGTGTTATTTTTTCGATCTCAAAAGTTCAGTGAAACGTTTGAAGTACTGTTGCAGTGTATGGTCATTGTTTCACTGAACAAACGAGCACTATGCAATGTCCTGTTGTTACACCACACTATTTTCCTTACTCTGGTACTTCCATGGCTATTCACGTGAAAATTTTAAGGAGATAAGGTCTGTTCTTTGAATTTTCGTTCAATTAAAGAATACAAATGCATACACAACTCTACAATATAAATATTATAACAGCATTCAGAAATATATTTTCAGTATGCTTGTGACCTGATGAAAAGAGTCTCCGTGGCTTAGATTGTAGCGCGTCTGACTACGAATCGGGCAACCCGGATTTAAATCCCGGCCAGGATGCTGGAGACTTTTCTCGCAGTGTTCCATGCCTGACGCTCTGAGGTGCACTCAATCTTCTATCAAATTGAGTACCAGAGTGTCCTTCTTATTCCTGGGCACCTTGGAAAGGAAAAGGCGACAGAGCGTGGAACTGACCACTCCACGTCACTTCGTACCGTAGGTCGAGAATATGTGAAGCGCTACCACCATATCCCCCATGCGCCGCTCACGGCGCGTGCGTATCGCACAGGGGATAGCTTTAGCTTTACTTCTTTGTAACATGACAATAAAATTTGTTATAGTATGTATCAGAACCCTCTTTTTTCGTTGAATTTGGTCAGTGCACCGACTGTGCTCATTGGATCTTACTGCTGTTTTGTGCCTTTCGCGACTGGGTCAAACCGGAAATGTCCAGACACTCACTGGGAATCGAAGTGTAATCTACTCGCACTGAAGGCTAGAGCGTGCTTTTGTGGATCTTTGGATCAGTTAAAAACCTACATTAGTAGTCGCTTCTATTTTAATTATCATATTGAAAAACTTGAGGCTTACGTTTTTATTCCAGAAAACGTCACTGATTGTGGACAGGCACATTTGTCTGCTTGTATCTTAATTTTTAATATCCTTAACACTTATAGGCTAGAGCTGCATTCACAGCCGAAGCTCTTCACAAGTCTCGGGCATGACGTCTCTCAGCCAGCATTTCCGAGGAGGTGAGATAAAAGGGCGGCTAGAACCTTATTCGAGATATAATCTCGGTATTCGCCTCGTGAAACATAAAAACCCTTCATTCAAACCCGCGTGCCTCCCTAGTTTTCTGTTTGAAGACCGCAACCGTAATTACAGGATCTTGGGGCTGGGTCGACTTATATCCGATCAGTTAGTTGCGATTAATCCCTCTTCTGTGCAGTTTAGCCGAATAACCAGTTATCTATCAAATACAATATTATTAGAACTAATTTTGTGGATTCATGTCAGCTTGATGCATGTTCACCGGTTCAAGTCCCGCTGAGGTTCGTTGAACGAAATCTATTTTACCAAAATCTGTAGGCCCACGTCCTTAAAACTCATCAGTTCGTTTAGGACGTTAATTCATATCACAGCGAACGCTACTCATTTTTACAGAAACAAGAGTAGTTGCTTTGCAGCATTTGTTAGATGCAGTTAAAGTACCTGAATTTTCTGTCTAGACAAAATGCATGCAGTTGCAATGGGAAACAAATTCCAGAACATTACGGGACAGGCGTAAGTCATAGTTCTTTTACCGCCCATACAATTTATTTTGTCTTATCCAAAACATTACTTTGCCGCTAGAGTAAATTTCCCAAACGAAAGTAAAATTCTGTCTGAGCGTTATCTCAGATATAGTGAATCAACTTTAATAATCCTCAACCACTTTCCTGGGGTTTAATGCCAGATTATGAAATGTGTAACGTTGCGTCGTGACGAGTTTCCAGCGTAGAAGTCGGTATCATAAAATGGCGTTCGGTTCCTTTTTTGCTAACTGCTTCCAAATACGACATGCATTACTTGAATGCTTTTAGTTTTCTCCATAATTTACCTTAACTCTCTTATTTTGTTACATTTTAAATTTAGTTGTGTAATTATTATATTTGTTTTAATTTTGCTGGAATGTTGTCACCAGAAACCTTTATTTGTCAGTTGAATTTTATTATATCATGTCGGCCTGCCGCTAAACCAAGGTTAACTGCATTACATTGTGTGACTTCCCTATTTTTAATGAAGACATTCCCCGATCTCATTAAGTTTTATTATCAAGTAAATACTATTGGAGGTATAGACTGTTATGAAAGCAGATACTGTGGACTAGCGTAGTCGAGTACAGTCGAATCGTGTTGAATTTGGACAGAGATCGGACGTTTCTTTCTCTAGAAATGTTTCTCAAACAAAATGGAAACATTTATTTATAAATGTCCAAGTGTACTACTACTGTACTAAAGATATTTAAGAACGGTTATTTGAACGCTATAATTCAGAATATTGTATTTAGTTGTTGTATTGACACAGTAGTTGTTCGTTTATGTTAAGACAGGCTGACACACCATTTTTTCGTTTGTTTTCACTTGTAGTGTAAATAGCGTTATGTATTGGTTTGTCAGTTATGTGCATGTTACTTATGTTGCAATGTTATTAATATATTTTTTTATTTTATTTTATACATTTTATTTCCTGTTGATGTATTATGTTTTCTGCTAGTTATGTCATAAATGTATTTTATTTACGTCTTCGTTTTATATTTATTTTTCAATAAATTGAATTTTTAATTTAGTTTTTTCCTTTATTTTACATTATCCTTTATTATACTTTCTCAGTTAGTTTGTTGTCGGTTATGCTCAAACGAAATTGTTTATACCTGTTTCTTGGACGGTTGCTTTATCGCTGTCAGCTACAAACCAGTTCATTTAAACACCACTTGTCACCATCTAGAATTTTGTGAGTCGTGTCACCAAATCCTACCTGGACATGACGCATAAAATTTCACATGATCCAATCAAGATTCATCATGTGTGTGAAAAACACAGAGGGTTGTGACTCTCCCTTTGGTAGTTCTATCCTTTAGATGGCCCCAGAGTTATTATGAAACCCACAGGCTATTACTGTCATATTCCTGGTCACTCCTAATTGTCATAGCGATATGAATTATACCTCATTGGAGAGCGAATTGAACACAAATTCCAGTGACGTAGCATTTTATCTAATCGTGCTCAACATGTAGAACAAGAGGAAAAGCGAAAAATTTGGGAAAAACGGGAAATTTTATGAAATCGTGGGAAAATGGCAAACTTGCAATTATCTAACGCAGATAAAATCCCACCGTTGTATACATTAGAAATCCGTGCCAAACATATCCAAGAATCAGAAGCATGGGTAAAATACAAGGCGAGAAAATATTGAATAACCTGTAACAATTTCGCAATTTCCTGTATATTAGGGTGGTAAATAGAGCAATTGACGTTCACGATGCGTTATGAGACATACTGCGTTGGAAAGCATATGGAACACAAATTCCAGCGACGTAGCATTTTATGCTCATCGTGCCCAATATGCAAAAGGAGAGGAGGAGGAAAAGCTAAAAATGTGGAAAGAAGAGGGAATTTTAAAATTGCGGCGGAGAAAGGCAAACTTTCTGATCTAGCAGGAGTACGGTGACAAAACTATAGCATAAGTAATGCCATTCCTTGTCTACAGTTTGAGCCCAGCTTCATGATGTATATTACTTACCCCACGAACGAGGTGTCCGAAAAAAGGATAAACGCGAACTTCGCCCTCTCTTCCTCCCTCACGGGACTCCCATGACGGATAAAATCTACCTCAATGGTCGATTAGTTCCTTCACGAACAATGTGAGACCAAAATTATCCTCGTAACTCAATATATTGTCCGTTGGATGTTACAGGTTAGTCCTTTTGTCTTCTAGCATACCTGATAAAACTTGATTGGATCAAGTGAAGTTCATATCTTAGGAGAAATTATCATCTGATCTATCAGTACAAATAATAATGAATAAAGTTACATCTTTGATTGCTGTCCTTCGATACTAGCAAAATTTAAATACATGATTTGAACATACTGGCACCTCAGTGAAAGGGCAGACGACCTAGATTCGAATCCTTGCCAAGTCCCACAGTTTAACTTTCAGCTCAGCTTTTTGTTTGTTTGTTTGTTTAATCTTAAATGTCAAGGCATTCTTTTATCTATGTAAATACATTGCGTTTAGGAAAAGAGGTTACAGAATCGTTCATGTAGAAGCATAAGTATGCCTTAAAAGTCTACTAGCAACATTTTGCTGTTGATATGATTACAGAAAAAAAGGAAATCGGAGATGGGAAGGGTGGATGGAAATTACCATTCAAAGCCCACATGGCATAGTTGGAATCGAACTGAGGACCCCAAGCACCAGAGGTGAGCGCTGTACCACTGAGCCACCGCAGCCCCTTTTCATTGTTTTTTTTTGTTTGTTTTTGTTGTTTTCAAAAAAAAGTTATTAGCCATATCACACGAACTAATTCTGATCCAAACCTAGTTGGTTATGGCCTGATTCTGTGTTTGCCCTAGTTCAGGAAGATTTCTTTCTTGTTCGTGCTTCTTATCAGTTGTTTTATTGTGTGAATAGCAATACCACATCTGCATCTGTATGGTTCGTAGATTCTTCGTTATTACATATCTCTGTGTACACGTAATCACGTTATTCTCTTCCAATTTGCGATTAACGTCTTCTCCAATATACTCGAACTTTTGGAAACATACTTGGTCCAAAGCTGGATACACAACTGATCATACTGTTATCCGACAGCCGAGGTCTTCTGTTCCCAACACTTCCAAAAGTGTGGAATATGGATACAGATGATAAAGTTGCCTTCATCAAAGCATCGTGGTGTCCATTTTGATATTTTTTTCGCCATTCGAATTCCTCCGACAGTATGGTCGGACACTGCATAACGAGGAACTACATTATAAGAATAATGAAATCACGATGGCTAAGATGGGGAGACCATGTAGTTCGGGTGGGGGGAAAACGAAGTTATATTCTGACGTGGTTAATAATCCGGACGGAAAGAGGCCGTTGGGAAGACCGTGGCGTCTTTGGGATGACAGTACTAGAAGGGATCTTCGAAAGGTAGGTGCTCGTGGTGAAAACTGGGTTGATGTTGCCCAGGATAGGATCCAATGGATAGCAACGTTTGTTACTGCGGCGATGAACTTCCAAATCGCGTAAGCAATGGAGTTAGTTGTATCTTCTGATTTGGTGGAAGTGGACTGTCCTTGTTTTCCTCAACGCTTTTCCTTTGGATCCTATCAAGCTTCGTCAGGTGCGCTGAGAGACAAATGTAAAAGACTCGTTCCGTAAGCATTTGAAGGTTATATGAAGATTGCGAACAAGAAAACAATTAAAAAAAATTCCGTAAATACATACTTTACTCTCCTACGTAATCGCTACCTATATTCGGACACTTGTACCATAACGGCACGGTTCTACCCCTACCGTAGTACCAGCTTTTGTGATTCTTCGTCAAAGAACAGCCGGTTGTTGACTCCAGTCACTAGCTGGATAGCGTCCAACCCCGGCTTTGATACACCAGTTCTTCACAAACGTCACCCACTAGGGAACTGTCGCAAATGTGCAGTCGAATTGCAGATGGTATTCAATGTTCAGCAGCTGAATGTGAGAATTACAGCAAGGTCCATAGCATGTTTCTGCAGTATCAGTCGTGAAGTGTTGCCAACTCAACATAAATTTATTTCCATTTATATCTCCCAAAGTTTGCTACACTGCTGACATTAAGGGAAGTAAGCTTTATTTTTAGCATTTACTTAAGTATGTAAATACCTGCGTAGTGTTATTTGAAGAAATACATTTATATTGAGTTGACAACACTACATCACTTGACACTGCAGAGACAGGCTCTGGATAACCTGTACTGTCTATATCAGAGGTGACCAACTTCTTTCTATATGATGAGTGATAGAGTCACGGACCGCACACTTTTAGACAGAACTTAAAGAAAAAATAAATGGCGTTTTTTTTTCAAGGCAAAATGTGTATGTTATGGGTATATGCAAAAGTTGTACCCGTTCTACTCAAAAAGGAACTCGCCTACGACTGTGTGTAATCGTCACCGCAATCGTTCACCTCTTGCGATCTTTCTGGTAGAGAAATCTGTTGGTGATAGAAGTTTCAAGTCTAAGAACTGTTGTACGGCAGTTTTCACAGCCTCCACGTCATCAAAGATTTTTCGAGAGGAGGAGTTCTCCAAAGCGCTAAATAGGTGGTAGTTTAGGATAGGATGGGTAGGGTGAATCTCCCAACGAAAGTACACCAATTTTAGACTGGTGATGACAGCATGCGGCCTGGTGTTATGGTGAATGATGACTCCTTGGTTATGTCGAAGCCTGACCGCTTTCATCGCAATGCTGCTCGCAGTCAGACCAAGTGCTGGCAGTAGAAGGTAGCATTAATGGTTTGATGATGTTCCAGGACCTCCCAGTGAATTATGCCTTTGACAACTCACCACACACTTATCAATTTCTTGAGATGACATTCTGGTTTGGATGTCGATGAAGGCGGTTCAAACGCGACATACAGTCCTTCGACGCTCTACGTTCCGGTACAGAAACCACTTCTTGTGATGCGTGTCAAGAACCGGTCATTTTTGTACCGGGAAAGAAAGTTGCACTCAGCTGATGTGGAACCCAACGACCTAACTTTGTAGTGAAACCGAGTGATTCGAGACCTGTTTTAACTATGTACCTGAGAAGTTTCCGCTCATTCCTTTACCGCTGGATTCAGGCTGTTTCGTATGGCTTGGTCGTGGCCTTCTTCGGAAAACACTCCTGGACGTCCTGATCGTGGTTGATATTGGCACCTTCTGTCTCCGTCCCTGTATTTTCGAAACTGCCAACATCATCATCTATCTTCAACAGCATCTTCACCGTTCACTTGCCGAATGTTGCGGCCGCGTGACTGCCTTTATCGAACTCAAAAAATAAACAGAATCTTGTGTGCTCCTCATCGGCCTTCATTTCAGCGACACGATACGCTCGTCCACATTCCCTGTGGTTGCTCCAATGTTTCCCTGATTACGTAGCTACCGATTCACGCACTGACAGCGCCATCTGTGAGGTCAGAACTCCACTAACCTGTGACATGTCATAACGGGTAGCAGTTTTGCACTTACCCAATATTGATTTTGTCTTTGTTAAATCATCATATTAATGGGACAACAATATGGAATACTTGATTACAAATATAAGTAAATGCCAATGTAAATAAAATTGATTACATATTACAATTTAATTTAGCTCTTCCCTTACTGCGGGCCGCACAACATTGCTGCCCGTGGACCTGCTGTTGACCATGCCTGGTCTATATCATGACTGGAAACTTTCAGGTTGATTGCTTTAATGAAATTGAGTATATGCGGATACATGTGTGAATGTTGAGATAGTCTGCATACTCTTAGACCTGAACTACTCTCGGGTCTCATGTCTGTTCTTTCCGACGGGCAACGTGATTGCTCGTTTCGGACAGTTCCGTGGTGAGTGATTAAGGAGGTGGGTAGTGATGTCAATCTGCTGGACTCGACTCTATTCTAGCCGACCCTGGTAGCCGTGTAGTCTTAAGGCGTCAGGCCAGCGTCTCCAAGGTTTTGAGTTCGAATCCCGGCTGGAACTTTGATGTTTTTGAATTTTAGAAACTTATAAATGGTAATGGAATCGAGACGGGCCAAAGTCTACTAAAGTGGCCCAAAATACAGAGTTTACCATCTATCGATTCGAGCAGGTAGTGAGCACCAACTGTGTCTAGTTGAAAAATGTCGTATTTTATTAATCAAACAGTTATGCGTAGGTGCTTTGTCAATACGGATACTCTGAAAGTATGTGTAAGTCATCCAAAGTCAAATGTTAGTTACAGATATCTCCATATTGCTAGTACAGCTAGTCAGTGTATTATTACACATGTAATAGTTTTGACGTATCTTCCTAGAGAAAAATAATTATTACTCAGTACAACATTACACATTGATGTGTTGCATAAGATATTTCCAATTCGATCCAGTATACGAGTAACCCTTAAATCCAACATCAGAAACTTAGGAGCAATCATTCTTAACGTATACTATTCTTGATACGTACCATTGAACTTCACTCATTACATTTTGGAAGCCTGGCAATGTCAATACTTTATCAACAACTAGAAGAAGTTTGTTTTTCTTAAGGCATGATCACGACCTTCCATTCTCTATCAAACTCTGCTCAACTCGAGCAGGCACTGAGCGCCGAATCGACTCGAGTTTCTACGAGCAGCAACTTGACTTAATTCTGACCAAGTCAACCAGACGTTGGCGTCCTTTAGAGGTGAGTTCGAATTGATGCTGGGTGTGTCAGCGAGTTTAGAATACAATAATGCACGGCAGGTCAGTTTTTTCAGTCAGGTAGGTAATAGCGGTAGCTAAATTTAGACGCTATCCTAAAAGGGAAGAACAGAAAGGAAAAAAGGATAAGAACTGGAATAATGTAAGTATTGCGTATTATTTTGTGTGAACCCCAGTGCTAAAGGTATCTTGTTCTCTAGAATAGTAGACACGTCAATGAATTTGGCTTTATGGTTCGGTATGAATAAACTAAATTTAGACAGCATGGCACTTACGTAGAGGTCAATGATAAAGGTACTTACGTGGACAGTGAATTTGAATTTATTTTAAGGTGCTGGTGCTATGTCCTGTTGAAACCAAACGGTGTCTGCGATATTTTTTGTCGTCAACTCTGAAACCAGTTACTCAGAACAATTTTCCTAGCAAAAGCTTTCTTCTCCCACCCCCCAACAATGTTGGCTGTGACGGCTATGGTTTGTCAAAACGAACTTCAAAGTTGTAAAGCGACTTTCCGCCCATCCTGTAGAACACGTCCTTTCATTTTGCGTAAGAGATTTGGAATTGCCTTTTTTTGTTTTTAATTGTATGTTAATTGTAAGCGTAGCTTCTAAGTTTTGTTTGTTCATTTAATGAGCAGCGCATTTAAAAGACACTTTCAAACATTAAAAAACATGTTTTAGATTCTATTAAGTTTTTTTTTTTAATATATAAGAATGTTCTCTTCACCAAAAAATTGAGGTACTGTTTCTTGCCTTTAAGCTTTCAATTGTAATTTTAAGTATTTAAGAACCTTTAAGTAGTAGCTTACAATACAGGGTGTAACTTAATTAATGTAACAATCGTCGGGAGGTCGGTCATTCATGACACCGAAATAAGCAAAAAACATCCTATGAACATACAGCATAGTGGGCATATTGTCAGAGTTAACGAGGGCCGAAAGCGTGGGAACAGTAAATTCGAAGCGGTAGATATCAAAGTGCAGAGACACAAACGTACGTTCGTCGAGTATATCACAGGAGATGTTCAAAGTATCCGCCATGGACAGCAATGCATGCATGACAACGCCGAATCATGGATTGGCGAACAATTTCGAAGATACCTTGATCATGACGAACAGTTGCACAGGCGTTATAGATACGCTGTTCCAAGTCGTTGACATCGTTGACAGGAGTAGCACACACCACACTTTTAATGTGTTCCCACAGGTAAAAATCCAGTGGATTCAGGTCCGGAGACCGGGCAGGCCAATGCACTGGACCGCCACGCCCGATCCAACGTCTTGGGAAGTTGTTGTTCAACCACGGGCAGACATTTACACTGAAGTGCGCGGGAGCCCATCATGCATGTAGCACATGTTGCGGCGAATCGCTAGGGGAACATTTTCCAGTAATTCGGGCAGTGTATCTTGCAGGAAGGTCAAATACTGTGCTCCATTCAGTCTTCGGGGTAGCATGTATGGGCTGATCAGTTGATCATGTACAATACCACACCATACATTGAGTCCAAATTGGTGTTGATGATGAGTGACAACCCTACCATGGGGATGTGCATCTGCCCACGTGTGAGTGTTATGCATGTTGACGATACCATCCCTTCCAAACGTGGCCTGGTCAATGAACAGTACTGATGCCAGAAACAGCATGATGGTAGTGGTCTTTTGAATGAACCACTGGCAGAATGTTTCACGTGGTTGGAAATTCGCTTCTGGCAGTCCTTGTACCCTTTGCAGGTGGTACGGATACAGGCATTTTCATGTAACGCACGTCATGTGACTAACATGCATTTCACGGCTAACTTCCCTTGTAGTTGTACGTGGCTCATTGTCCACAGCTTCTGACACATGTTCGTCTATAACAGGTGTTCGTATACGACGGGATCGACCAGCATCCACATGGGCAGGTAGTACGGTCCCTGTTTCACACCCGCGCCGATACAAACATCCTGTATGATGGTTAGCGCCTGTTAGGAAAACGCTTCTGATAGAGTCGTGCTGCCTCACGCCCATTGCCATCTGCACGATCGTACATGAATAGCATGTCGGCCTGTTCGCGGTTGACATAACTCACCATGTTTTAGTCGAGTACTGCCACTTGTCCTATTTAACACTCACATCACAATGACCACACTCTTGTACTGTCGCGTCTTGCACACAAGCGCCACCTGTGTGTGTGAACCGAACAACTACTGAACACCAGCGCCACCTGTGTGTGTGAACCGAACAACTACACATTGAACACCAGCGCCACCTGTGTGTGTGAACCGAACAACTACATATTGAACACCAGCGCCACCTGTGTGTGTGAACCGAGCAACTATGCATTGAACACTAGCGCCGCCTCTAGACTTTCGACCACCATCTCTAAGCTTATTGGTTTTCGATATCTACCGCTTCGAACTTACTGTTACCACGCTTTCCGCCCTCGTTAACTCTGACAATATGCCCAATATGCTATATGTTCATACGACCTTTTTTGCTTATCTTGGTGTCAGGAATCACCTCCCGATGTTTATTACATTAATTAAATTACACCCTGTATACAGTCATGGTTCATTACTTTTATGAGCCACACGATGAAGTACAAGAGTGTGCTGGAACACGACGATGATTTACTCGCTATCTGGAGCAGAGATTACGAAGAGGGTAAGTAGGTAAACACAGCAAGCATACTACTGAATGGAAGAATGCTTACATAATAACTAAACTATGGTATTCTTACCTTGTACTGTCCAGAGTATCCCCGCGTAGCACCTAAAGATTCCAAATATTTTCGCTACACCACTCGGCAGCTTCATCGGGGAGTATTTATGATAATCTTGTTAATTGTAGGTATGCATCTCTATATAGGCATGTTTGTTTATATTTATGTGTATTAATAGATGTGTCTGTGCAGTATATCATATGTATGTAAAAGTTTGACTTGTTCTACACCATCTGTACAGAACTGCTTCTTAAGGACATCAAACAATAAGAGAGAAATATTATTGCTTATTCTTGGAAAACTGTCCTGCAATATACTTCTGCAGGTAGGTAGATATCATGTACGGTAAGTACATGCGGGACAACACATGTTGTGTATGTGTGGTTCCAAATAGTGTGATCATATCTGTCATGAATGAAATTGTTTATTTTATTTTATTTATTTATTTATTTATTTTTGGTCTTTTACGATTTGTTAGAAAAATGGACATGAAGATAACTTTTCAAAGAGAGGGTACAACCCTTCTTAGGAAAGAGGATAATTCCTTGCAAGGATAGATATCTGGTAAGCCTATAAAATAGTATCAGATTCCTTTCCTGGATTATTTATAAACATATCATAAAGGATGGTGTGGAAATACCAATATCTAAAATACAGCATTGCGCAGAAACATCTGTCAGTTTTCAAATTGAAATAAAATAGGCTTAATTTGAATTAATAAAGGTTTAATGTTGAACTAATGATCTGCAGAGAAGGGAGATTCATTTGGAATAGAAATTATGGGAATTTGTGACCTTTACGGATCTATGACTCATGTTGGGATAGATGAAGAGATGGAGTCTGCCAGGGCCTATGTTGAAAGTACTGTACCGGCATTCTCCTCGTATGACTGATGATAAACTCTGAAAACCTCATGATGGCCGGCCGCTGGGATCGAACTCAGGACTTCCCGAAGGCGAAGTCAACAATCTACCAATAGAAATTATTGAATCTTATATATCTTTTCGTTAATGTATTTTACATATCTCTTAATGAATAAAAAGAAAAAATGTTTTAACACCCACAAAATTCACAAAGACGTACAAAAATTGCTGCCATCTTTTTGACTTCTTAGTCAACATCAAATAACTAGCGATATAAGGGAACTATATGAATGTATAAGGTGATTAATAAATATATTGTCAAGAATTGTAAAGGTGCAGTTTCGTTTGTGCGATTGGCGCATACGAAGATCGCATGCAACTGCTGCACGCGCCACTGCATTCACACGTTGAAGGGAAATCAGTGAAGGCGGTTTGGTTTTCGCGTTGGACGCATGGTGTGGCTAGCAACTGTTGCAACGACTCCTTCGGAGATCAGTCAAGCCGCAGCAGTCGCAAGCGTTGCATGGTATTATGCGCAGTTTACATTCGTGTTTTCATTGAATCTTGAATATTTTGTGCCAAATATGAACTTCAGCAGAGATGAGGATTGAAAGCTACGTCAAGAATTGGACGAAAATGCTATGAAATGGTTGGTAAACCCCGAAAGAAAGCGAATACATGCAAACCTTTAGTAAGTTTTGTCTTCAATAGATGGCAGCAGAGTATACAAGCAAATTGAAGTAACACTATTGTTTTAAATTGAAAGAAAGTTGAGTTTAATTTAAAGTGTGGTTTATATTATTATTATAGTTGTTTGTAATCACGTCTAAAATTCTGTTATTATAAGAAATATTATTTACAGAAAGATCTTAAACTTGTACTGCGCGAAAAGTAAATGTATCAAGCATAGTAGGGCGTCGAGCGCGCGTGATCGCATAAACGAAACTACCCCACTGCATGTTTCCGTCGCTCGCGTTCGCTGAATATGATCTTCGTACGCGCCAATCGCACAAACGAAACTGCACCTTAACTTGTCGTTACGCAGAAGTAAATAAAGTTTCTTTGCCTAGGCAACTCGACATATAAAAAGAAACATGCTAAAAACTAATCATGAGTGGATATCATTGGCACTTAGTTAAATGACATTCACAAATTCCCATTAGAAAAACCATCAGATGTTTCTGCTTAATTCTGTATAATCTGTATGGTGTGAAATATACCGTAGAATGGGGTTACTTTGGCACCTGGGATAACTGACAGCAAAATACATAATATAATATACTAATTTTTTACATGTCTTTAATATTCACCATATTTTTATAACTACCACCCTGGAAGGAACTGTGTATGATATTGTCATGGTGAGTATCAAAGTGTTTCAGGGCTGCAAAAGTAACCACAGTTGCCAAAAGATACCCCATTCTACGGTAGTTGTAAACATTTATGTCCTTAATTGATGTGGTTTTTCACTTCCTTTTTTTTTTCTAACTTTCCAGATTTCCTCTGTTGCTTGTCTAGCTTGCCTGTGTTCATCAGGACCGGCGAAAGTGGGGCTGTTTATGCTTCCATTAATAGGTCGTCTTCGCCTTATGATGTTTGTAACCGTGTTCAGCCTGCTTATGACGTGTTTATTTCTTTTCCTGGACATATCACACATAGTTTATTTATTTCCATTTAATTGGGGAAGATTGGTAAGTTAGTTTATTTTGTTTTTACGTAGAAGTAGTTTTTGGGAGGTGTTCTTGTAGTATACTCTAGTGCTCTTTTTTATTCTTAAAAAAAGATGTCGCTACTGTATTATCTGTTGATGGACGTATGTTTAACCGTTTTACTGCTGTAATAATGAGTAACTTTAAAAGCACTCAGAAATAAGTTATTTTCACAGATATAATGTCACGTATTGTATTTATTTATAATATTTTTAGTACGAGTTTATTTTGCCTTGGATTCGTAAAAAATACGGAAGTTGGAAATACCGCATGAGATACAGTGCATGGCACTTGAGCCTTACAGCTCTAAAAGCGGTCGTACCTCGCGGAGAGTGGGGGAATCCGTGCACCGTTCTCCACTGAAGAAAAACGTGTTTAAGTACTTATCATAATACGATGATGAGGATGTAATTATTTACATTCTTGTATGCTTATGTCTGTGATAGGTAAGGAAAACATAATTGTTAATTTAGGGATTATAATGCTTTCCTGTTGTTTTTGGACAGATGGTGACTTATTTCAAATATCGCCTAAATAAATTGTAGGAATAATTGCCGTTTGACTTGAATATAACGGCACATACTACTAATTTGATTTATCGAAATGTCTTGGATTGTGTCCGATGGAGCTTAAACGAGATAGCATCTATTAGCCTTTGCATTGCATAATAAGCGAAGGAGTTGGCTATATGATTTCTGTTTATGTAAATGAGGACTTTCTAGCTGGTTGGAGATAGTTAAATTTCAGAACCAGGGAAAATATAGTTGTAATCTAACTTACAGTGCGATATTTTATTTGTTGACTTGTATGTGCTTGTGAGAGTTCGCCAAAGATAATTTTTTGCTGTATAAACGCAGAATAGTTGCCTACACGATATTCCTAATTAACTCGCACCTAATCTGTCTTACCTTCAGATTTACTTAGCGAATGTAACCTACTGCATGTCCTTATGAACTCACTTTTCTGCACTCGGAAACGCTGACTCACTTTTCTTCATTGAAAATACTGACTAACTTTTCTCTACTTGGGAACACTGTTACTTTTTCCATTGGGAAACACTGACTCGCTTTTCTCCACTGGGAAACGTTGACTCACTTTTCTCCACTGGCAAACACTGACCCACGTTTCTCCATTGGAAACACTGACTCGCTTTTCTCCACTGGGAAACGTTGACTCACTTTGCTCCACTGGAAAACGTTGACTCACTTTTCTGTACTTGGGAACACCTTTACTTTTCCCCATTGGGGAAACATTGACTCACTTTTCTCCACTGGAAAACACTGACTTACTTTTCTCCATCGGATATACTGACTCACTTCTTCACATGGAATCTTTGACTCACTTTTCACTAGTTGGGAATACTGTCTCACTTTTCTCCATTGGGAAATATTGACTCTTTTTCTCCACTGGGAAACACTGACTCACTTTTCTCCACTGGGACACAGTTCACGGGATTTCCAAGTCTACCCTGCGCTAAAACCTATTCCAGAGTTGCTAATTCTTAAATGCTCACGCACTGCATTTCATGATAAATAACATATGTGTATATAGTACATGAAATGCAAGATTATGTGCAGTACAAAATACATAAAGCTAAATTATTCTGTGTGTCTCTGAAATAATGCTCCAAAATTTAGGGTTCATGATTGACGAATGAAGCTTAGACTATGTTTGCTCTGTTCAACCATTTAATTCCGTGACAATAAAATTTTTAAGTTACGAAACTTGTCTATACGGCACTTCTTCAATCATAAACTTCGCCTATATGGGTATATCGGGAACTACTTCGATTATGATTTGCTAAGGAGACACAGCTTACGTCATTATATGTCGAGATATGACGTCACATGTGACGATGGTGCCGTAACTTTGAGCTCCTGTAACTCGTAAACTACGCATAATTTTGGATTTCTTTAAAAGAACTTTTTTCTTGTTTTTGATGTAAATAATTACCTCCTCTCGAATTTGGTGCGTTATTTCAGGAACACCCTGTGTAGATTGCAAATTTCAGATATTATATCTACGTAAAAGGTACCATGCTAGCGCGGGAGTTTGATGTTTTTGAAATGTACTTGTTTGTTGACGTAAGCTCAGACTCCTAAGAATGTAAAAAATTTCTGCAGTTTCAAGGCCATATCGATATTCTTCTTCACGAAGGGTATAAAGATAGTAAACGGGAAAGACAAGAGAAAGGGGGAACATACTAATGATTTCTTGTCTGTAGAATCATCCTATCCAGTAATTTATGAATGTTGCAGGTACATCTATGGACAAATGTTTTGAAGCATGTCTTTAGAGAATATTTACCAAATTTTCAGAGATGTTCCTCCTGTGTGTAACATCTATGAACGAAAATTAAAACTTGGATTTCCCATTGGATTACAAAAATATCCCTCTCCGGGATGGAACTTGCTGAGATTCTTTCTTTTACATACCCCTCCTTTAGCTAAATATCAGGACAGTATTTTCCACAAATTACGTATTGTTATTGTGGTTATCTCTGCAAGTGAACAAATATATACGATATTTCAATATAGTTAATTTTGCAGTACGTAAAGTTTGTTATAGACATGCAACAAAACTTTATTCCATAGATGTACACATTTCTATCAGTTTTGAACCGAAATCTCGGGGGAAAACGCCAATCCTAAAAAATAAAATTTGAGAACTAACATTGTGGGTGTTTATGGGAATAATGTGTAGAGAGAATTATACCACCACTAAGAAATAAAGATGGTAATAAAAGGCTTTATTAATACCAGTGATAATCGTATTTGTGGTTAAAATCTAGTGTCCATAAGACATTGGGTAAATAATTAAATCAGATTTGAAATTCTTACAAGGTCAGCGTGTGAGATGTTATGGAACGAACTTTTGACGTGGAAGGGAGCTATGTCAGGGAAATAAAGAGGAGTGTGAATGCCTGAGAATCAATATATAAGTGGAACTGACATTGTGTTTCTTTTATCCAAACTGTACGGAAACTGTGGCTAAACAATTAAGGTGTCTGGTGGAAAACCTCTCAAACCGTCAATTGTAGCTGAGTTATTTTGACTTCTGTGCTTGTGACGTCATACTTGCTATCTGTCAAATATCTCAGCTAAAAATTAATTCTCTAAATTACTTTTAACTTCATATCACAGTTCTATAAGTACTACTTTCCAAAATTGATGGATTTTCTTTCGTCTTTCCATAATAAGAATAAAAAAAAATGTAGCCAGGAGTCTGAAAATTTTAAGTTCGTCTGGTAAATTATTATTAGATGGTTTGAGCCGAAATAATGGATTTTTTTTTTTTTTTTTTTTTGCGTATGACCTAATGACTAACATGTGGAAAATGCACGAAATCAAGAATATTATACCTTACATGACACAATATTATGCCTGTAGAACAGTGTTCGATTTGTTATAAATTACGAAGGGGGATGGGATCCTACAACTAATGGTTGCTGGTAAGTTTGAACCTACTAACTACCTGTTTGGGTACAATTACAAAGATTTTGTCCCTGGTTGGGATGATATTCGGGTTCAACAACGGGGGATGAAATCCTCTGATACCAGGGAAGACTCCTTCCCCCCCCCCATGGCAAATCGAACATTGCTGTAGAATATATTAGTGCACTCATTTTCTCCACTTTTAGAAAATAAAACAAGAAATTTCCTTGCTGCTCCTACAAATTCAAGCCTAGAGAGTTCAGACTTTCACAGAAGAAGATTCATAACCATATCAAGAGTTCTATTCGTTACTTTCTTTTTTGTTCATTGTTGAAGTCGTTTGATTGTTGTTGTGAGTATCGAAACCTATGACAATGAAGCTCTCGTAACAATGAACAAAAAGAAATGAGAAAATCGGCACGGATAGAACTCTTGAATTGGCTATGCACTTTCTTCCCTGAAAGTTAGAACTCTCTAGGCTTGAATTTGTAGGAGCAGCAAGGAAATTTCGTGCAACGATAAGAATACATTAGACATATACGGAGATAGTACTGCCATCTTTTGTTGGAGATCTTTGCTTTACATTAAACTTAATTTCCTGAGTACAAATGTTATTTCGTCGACTAATGATAACAATTTTCCGTTGTTATACTTTCAGAATGCCTTGTTCTATGTGAGTGTGAGTGTAATGTATTTACTTAGCTCCTCACTCATCATCCATTTGATCTATGTGTATCACGTTTCATACTCGTGGGTTCCCAGCCGGACCAGGGAGCAACTACTAGTTACTGGGGTAAGTGACAAACACTGCTTATTTCATTGACTTGAGCCTAAGATGTGTAGTAAATTGAAATTTATAATTGCTATTTCATTAGATACTTAGTACTTCCTTTACCATTAAGATATCATCAAATATAACTAAGTTAGATCAAATGTTTCTTCCTATTTCATCCACGTCTTTGCTTTAACAGCGTAGATCACTCCCGCCATCTTGGTATGACCTTTCCATTGATTTACATGGGAATTATTTTCTCATCTTATGTCTCTCAGAAGTAGAATATTCAAGTTCCTCTTTCACTAAATTTGCCTTGGTGGATATTTTGACTCTCGTAGAGCTTTGATTTGTGAAATTTCTTCAAATATATGAGTAGAATGTATTATTAATAATTCACCATATAAATCACAATATGTCAAATATTATACTGTTCGTGTGTAAAATATGACATTTCTATACAACAGCATGAGTCAAAGAAAACAGGACGAAACACTTGGCGAAAACAGAAGTTAAAAATTACGCTCCTGAGAGACATAAGACGAGTAAAACAATTTCCATGTGAATCAATGGGTAGGTCATACCAAGATGGCGGCGGGTGATCTACACCGTTAATTTAAGAATTTTCATTACACTCACTGGAAATGTGATACACTCCTGTCTCCAATGCTAACGAGTCTCATGGCGTTAGCTGGAAGCGTAATATATTTTTGTATGCAGAAATATTAATTATGGTTGAAATAAACGTGTGGCCTAATGTAGTTGACATTTTAACCATTATCTTCATGTGTGTAGATAAGTAAGTATACGGCATTAAATTCATTGATTTCAGGCTCTGAGAATAAGGTTGCCGAAATGTCGACAATTATAGTGAAAAGTAGTTTGGAATACGAAGGAGTGTTTCTTCGTGAGTATTCCTTCTAAAACTGTACTTTACATTTATATTTATTTATATGAAATAGGGGAAGGAATATAATTGATTAATTTAATTGGATTTATTTAACACTGACGTAAGTGATATGTTCACTCGTTGGTGCCTGCCGTGTCAAAAGTATTTGGGAGCAGAGATAGTATATAATTTTGTATGCTCTATTGAAAATGCTGTGAGAAGATTGGTCCAAGGTTGCGGACCTCAGAAACCACAGTGTATTTGGTACTTATTCCTAGAAATTTGTCCACTCAATATACAGGGTTCGCCTGGCACACATTACTTGATTAATTATTTTTCCCTGAAGCTTTGACTCTGATCACGTGTATAACATACCAAACTATGAATCCATCTGTTGTTTATTACTTAAATGGATGTCCTCTCAATACCAACTCTTTGATTTTTTCATACTCAAATGACCAAACAATCTAACACCTGCTCCTAACATACCTTCCCTTGACATATTGATCTTTAGTTATGATGTTATTCTTTTTCTCTGCTTTTGGAATTCATATCAACATCCTGTTTGGAATACTTCATATATTATTTAATTAGCCTTTCCTCCGTTCTAGTCCTGATAACATATTTCTATACATTTACTATTTTTGGTACATTTTTAAACTTTTCCATTTTCCATTTGGAAATACATTTAGATATTCTTTACACCATTGACTAATAACTCTATGACACTCAAATACACGACAAAAATTTAAGAGGAGACTGTTGACGTCAAAATAAGAAGAAAAAATCCTATAAACATCTGTCCGATTACGCTTTGTTCCAGAGATACAGTGTTCAACCTGGAGGCCAGCCAATGAGCGGCATACAGTGGTAAAGCAAAAAGAATATCTATCAGTAAATCAGAAGTAATATGCGAAAGTTAAATTGTGTTTATACAAATGAATGTATCCTGAGAGAAGGTGTGTAGCAAATGAAAATATGACGTTATTAGGTTCCCAACCTGGTATCATGTATTTTTTTTCAAATAGCACTGGACGGCAAATATTTGGGAGGTGATTACTGATATGAAAATAAGTAAAAAATGGTTCTATAAACTTCGGTCTGATTCTTCCTCTTTTTCGAGATATAAGGGGTCGGAAGTCGAAACCTAATTATAACGTCTCACATTGGTAAAGAATGGGGGATATTTGTCGATAGATAACAAATGTTACATGGAAATGTAATTATATCGTTGGAAATTGATTTTATTAGAATGGATGTAATAAGCCAGGAGGTAATGTTATGGGGTAGACAATGTTGCCAATCTGTGTCTCCTCTAAACTGTATTCGCTAATCATAAACATAGCTTAAATAAGTGTATTTGGTACTACTTCTAGCGTGATTTCTTAAGCAGACACCCCTTACGCCATTACTTGTTAAATATGACGTCATTTGTAACTTTGCGCGCCTGTAGCCCCGATTTTCATGTAAATAACCACCTTCCTAAGTTTGTACCATTATTTGAAGACACCCTGTATATTGTTATGTTAACATCACTTCCTTTTTGTCTTCCCGTAGGTGTTAGGATACCTCTGTGCTATTGAAGCACTTTTATTGTCGATCATCACAAGGTGCAGTCAAGTACAATATAGCCCTGTAGAAGAGGATCCTAGTCAGATGACCTTACAGGAACGTCAAGAGCCTTCCCCACAAGAAGTTCCTGAACCAGTTGCAGTACCGGTATGGCCTGTAGATGATGTTCAGCCATGTTCTTCCAAGCATTTGCAACCGCCATTTGATATGTACACGGTTGCATGATAGTTGCAGAAGGCAGTTTGTTTTACCGGAATCCAGGTTACCAATGCTTGCAGCTGGTGGGTAGGACCTTGGTTTATTATATTGTACCACTGCAACATCGGGCACGATAAACTGCAAGAGACGGAAGGACAGTGGTTTCATTTCGAAGTGATATTTCTTGTTGTGTGAGTACTCTTTGCAGGAGCTTTCCAGCTTTAGTTCAACTTTTTTAAATGTGGAAAAAAAATAATGTTCCTGAATTATTATATAAAAAAACAAAGATTAATAATTAAAATATAACATACTGTTGTTATTATTACTAATACAAAAAAACAGTTACTTGTTTGTGAATTTGGCTTTTTTACTAATTTTATCGTAAAAAAAAGAAGGAAAAAAAATCAACACGCAAAAACTAGATTGCTTCAACATCTGCAGTTTGTTCTGTGTACAATTTTTTGTGTTAGAAGAACAGCAAATTTTTAGGCTATTATTTGACTCTCATTGCAGTAAATTCGTATATGGGAATCACTGAGTAAAAAAAAAAAAAAAGAGCATTGTTTGTTTTTGCTATGTAAGGGATTATTTTTTTTTATGCGGAGGGTGATGTGTTTATAATGAGTAAACAGGTTGATATTTTTATTTCGCTTATAAACAGGGAAGAGGAAGGGTATTTGGAATAATTTGGTAGAAAAGGCGGGAAACGGATGGACTAATTATTTTCTGTAACTAATTTTTAAGTAATCAACTTTTCTTCAGCATTCTTTAAAAGGAATGTTTAGTAATTCTTATATAATAAGGATAAATTTTAAGATATCTCTGGTCAGTGAGTGGTAACGCTCGTTGCCTTGCAATCCGTAGGACATCATCTTCATCCGATGAAAGGCAATGGAAAACCATCATTGGTTCACCTTCCCCACGGACCTTTTGATCGTAGACCTGCCTGCGTGCACAACACACATCATGTTCATCATCGATATAATTTTAAGTAATAACTAATTTTAAATATATTACACTAACTGATTATGACATGGATCTCTCAAGCTCTTGAAGATGAAGAGGGAGAAATGTCAAAAAAATTAAAGGTGTGTGATAATAATAATAAAAAAAAAAACAGTTATATTGTGTCAATCATTTCATTCTTTCGAGATAACGTCCTACGTCCCTGATTTAAAGAATTTTAAATTCATTTGATTAGGACAACGCGCAGAATATTTTTTTTTTTTCCCCATAGTGCAGTTTAAAGACTTCGTTTAACATGACGGGATTAGCAAATGTCTAACAAAACGTCAACTACTTTTGGGAACAGAATATTGTTCTGTTTACGTTATATGTCTGTAGAGATTCAGTATAATTTCGTAGTTATTCAGTCAAAACGTCTGTACAGAGCTTAGGTTTTGTTTCCAACATTCCTTTCCTAGTATTAGACTAGCGTATTCACAGTTCTCCTTTGGATAGAATTGTTAAAGTCTCTTATCAGGATAAACGTAAGCTAAAACACATTTAGTTCTCAAGGATTCTGCAACAATAAGCTTAAAAGATTTAAGTTTTACATTCATTTTTAGTTCATTCTGGAATCCCCTTCCTCTTTCTGATTTGTTCTTCAAATATCACTCCGTGGGGTAAACATTTTGCGATCTGGGGCGCACTATATGTGAACATATCTTCTTCGTTTTTATAGAAGTATAATCGTCGATAAAGAAAAGAAGAAAAAAAAAAACTTTTGAAGTCCTCATTGTGATTAAAACTACTCGTATCATGACAATATTAAGTAAATGAAAAAAAAAAAAGATCTTTCTTTAAGTGCAAAGTTTGTTACAAGGAATCATATTATAAACTGCTCAAGATGTATGGCAAATAATTTTAAGTTTTGTACTCGTGAGGTGCCTCAAACAAATAGATTGTTGTTTTGTTGGTCCGTAGAAGTTAGTGTTTTCAAAACAATTAAACAAAGTTGTTTTCTATTTTTTTTTTTTCCAAAATGAATGATTTTTAGAGCTCGGATTTCGTCTCTGAAACAAAAATGCTGCCTTTTTTTTTTTTTTTGGTTCCTGTTGAGTACCTGAAATATTTCATTTCATTCCTGTTGAGTATGTTCTAAAGTGAACGTGGAACCCAATTGAAGTCACGTACACTTGCTGATTTAACTCCTGTTTTTATGTACTGATTCATGAAACTAATTTCCTTGTTCTGGAAGAAAGAAAGAAGAGGAAATAACGGTTGACTTGAATTGGATTGTATTTAAACTTTTAGTCATCTTTGGTTCAGGTTGATGTGGGAAATTTGAATGTACCATTATGATTTTAGCCTGGTTTGAATGAGGAAACAGTTTTTCCTCATTCAAGATGGCCTGCAACTGGGTTCGAACCCAGTACCTTCCAATGCGACGTTCTGCCACCTAAGGTGCGGACGCTTAGTAAAAATGTATAGTGATTAATTTGTAATGAATACGCAAACATTTCGGTAGCAACTTAGAGACGTCTCAAGTAACTCCCGGAGCTCAGACTACAGAGGTATATGTCCCGAGAACTATACAGAGGGATTACTAAGTCCATAACTCGGAAAACACTTGACTCAGGGCTTTGAAATGTAAAATGAGATAGCGTAAGTTCATATCAGGAAAACTAAGGTCGTCCAGAAACTATCCCTACGGGAGATTAACTTGGAACATTTCTAATAAGGACAGGGGGTATTTTACAGTTTGGCAGTTACGACAGCTAATTTTCATGTATCTAATATTACGTCGGAAACTTCGTACGTAGCTCCCAAGTTGCAGTGTGTTTCTAAATGTCTCTGTTACTTCAGAAACTATTTAGAATTAAGCAGTCGATTTTAGAAACTGAAAACTGGCCGTACCTTTTGTTTTAGATTTTTTACAGTTGGCCCCTCTTACAGCTGTTTCCTGTAGACCACTGCTTTTCGAAATATATTATTTCAATTCTGCAGATTATCTATTTCAGTACACATTTTATTTGAATACCGTGTGTTCAATAGTTTTCGTGTTATTGATAATGAAGGAAGTTGCTGAAGTAATATTGGTCCTGTGAGAATAAACTGTTGCAATTGCCAAACGGCAGTAAATATTAAAACTATTTCCATTAAAAGTTGTTAAGTTTTTTTTTATTATTATTATTATTATTTTAGAAATTTCAATTGAGTGAAAACACGCCCAAATTCCTGTTAGAAAGCTTGAAGCTAATCGCTCTTTAGAAATATTTCCTGGTCGACTCTGGTTTCCCGACGACGAGAAATATTTACGTTCTGCAAATGCATTTGTGGTATCTTATTTTACGTTTCAAAGTTATGAGTCAAAATACTTTTCGAGTTGTGGTCCTGAATTAACTGAATCAACCTGTATATCTTTCAGGGTTGCAAGCTGTATGTAAGTTTTCTGAGTTTTTAATGTCTAAATGATCCACTGAGCTAGGAAAATGCCTAATATTCCAAAGTCAAGTCATTTTTTTATTTTATGACAAGTTTTCAGAAATGTTGGAACTCTTCCTATCATCACTCAGATAAATATTTTTGTATCCATTAAACAGAAAGTTAAATTATTTACTTCAAATTTAATTTGATTTCATTCGTAACTTATTTTTTTCTCTCAATAATTTATGGGGAAAGCAGGACCCTACCATCAATCATTGTCCCTTAATCTTCACCTAAGACGTCCTTAATCGAACATTAATAAATAAATCAATGTACAGTTTGAATGACGTCATTCACTCTTGTTGACAGAACTATCGTTTTCATGTGTCAATTTACACTCCGAGAGAGAGAAAAAAAAGGAGTGGCTCAGTGGTAGAGCGCTCACCTCTGGCGCATGGGGTCGTCGGTTTGATCTCAGTGAGCTTTGTGGTGGACAAACACCGTGTGTGGGTTTTTTTCTCAAGTTTCCTCCCATTGTCTTCATTCCACCAATCCACCCATCATCATTCATTCGGCCTGAGCCAAAGTTGTCTAAAGGCCTTAAATAAAATTTCAATTCAGTTCTAGTTCCACTCTTAAGCACTGAGGACCAGAAAGCGGCATACATATTTAGACATGCATCGTAATTACTGCAAGTAAAAGATTGACCCTTGCAAGTGTAGTGTAGTTTCACGTCCTTAATTGGCGTACTTTTTGTTTCTTTATTTGTGAAGTATTGAAAAGGCAATGAAGGGAAAAATAAGAAAGCGCATAAGTGGACGAAATGAAAATCAGAGCTCTAAGAATGTGCACAATTTTAATGCGTACACAAATATATGTCATACCTATTCCTTATGTTATGATATTTGATGAGTCTATTCTGGATTGGTTTCTGCAATGGTTTACTTATAAATTAAGATATCGTAGTTGTTATTAAGTGGCTGATTGTGGCTTGTTTGCAACAACGAATTTAAAGAATGAATGTGTTCTATGTATTAGTGGACATTAAACTCACGTAAGCACACGTAAATAACGTTATATGTTTTCTACGAGCTAGTCAAAGTACTTCAAAATATCACGTCAAAAAAAAAAAAAAAAAAAAATAACTTTGATATTTAAATGAGTAAATTTGCATGGTGTTTCGGAATTATTCCTTCTGGTTTTCCTGTTGTTTTTTTTCTCGAACCAGAGCAATAAACTAATATTATTTATTTTCTTAAAGCCATAAGGTGTGTTCTTTGATTGATGCCTTATTCATAATTGCTGTTGAAACTTGCCTAATCATATAATAGTTAACAATGCAGGAAGAAAACTACCTTAGGATACTATCCGTTTGATTAGTTCTTCTAAATTATGATGCATTGGGGAGGAACGGTGCGTACGATCTGTATCTACTAAAAGTCGTGCAAATGCATTGATAATTATCATCGATGTACTAAAAGCATAGGTAGACTCAAAAGTACATGGACCTGACGGAGGCCGAGAGGTTAGCACGCTCGTTTTCTGTGTGCGTGATCACGTGTTCAGTTCTTACCGGAGTCCATTGAACGGAGTGGTTCGGTTCCATCTTTACTAAAACTGTAGATCCTGTCCTTTCAACTGCCTAGTTCGTTTAGGACGTCAATAACAATTTAATCAATCCAAAGTACATCACTATATTAGTGTAATTTGTAACTTTATTTAATTTATTACACACAGGATGTCACACAATAATGTTTATCCGTTGGTTATGTACTCATACTGTTATTTTTTGACGTTTAATTCATATTATAAGGAAAGTAGGGGCCACTGGTTGGTGTCGCTCATGTGGAGTTCCGGTTTGATTACCTGTGAGGACACGAGAGATTAGGAGAGTGGTTAAGACTACAGATCCCGTCCTTAGAATGTCGCGTCCATCTAATGGAAGACAAAGCGGTTTGTTATGAGTTCCACTCTGTCTGAGAATCTTCGGTTCAAACCTCTTCCTGTATTTGAATTACACTGAGCGTTTTGAGCTATTCTCATCAAGGTTTTGTTGACAAACTGATCTACGATTTAATATTTAGATTTAGATAAGAACAACCGATCACCAGAAATAGCGTTGAAGATGGAATAATTGAAGGCTTTGGAGAGATATTTGGTAACTTTGAAAGGTTTTCCAATATCTCTGACTGCACTTGTAAAATGTATATAGAAAAGGTTGAGTTAAAGATTTGTTGGGATATACAAATTCTTAATTTCTAAAGATGAAAATGTACCACTTCACTTCAACCACATTGAGATATTGGAGCTCATTTCCAAAATTATTTTCTACACGAGTGAAAGCGATTAGGCAAAATTTATTGTATTTAGCACGATTTTTTTTGTCAGTCGTGTTGTTTCAATAACAATAGCATACGTAATTTCTATTCTTACAACCATTTTTCCCAAAAAACTACGTTCAGATTGTGGCTTTAACCTACACGGTTAGATTTACTTTAGAGACCTTTTATTCTTACGCACATAATTCTCTAAACTCTAGCAGTTCAGACAACTTTTTCTGAAGTGTATGTGAAATACCATGCATATTTGCTTTTGAAGCCCCCAAATTCTGTTGATATGTATTGTTCTGTGTTGTAAGAGTTTTTTTTTCTGCAACAATGGGTATTGTTAGGGTTAACAGTGAAAGGAAACGAGGAAGTTAAAGCAACACTGCCAAGCTCTCTGAGGAACTTTCAACAAAGCTTTAATTAATAATAATAATAATAATAATAAAAAAGTAATTATGAAATGAAAATAAGAAATATTGACATCAAAGAGAAGATAGAAATGACGTAGTCCAATTCATCATTTTTCTATATTATAGAAATATATATATATACATAGATCTATCTATATACATATATATAAATATGTATAAGCATGTATGTAAATAATTAAATAAAGAATTAATAAAAAAGGATTTTGTACAAGGGAGAGTGCTACAATGTATTTCACTATTTAGTGTGGTTTACGCACAAGTTTACTACAATGAGAGTCGATATGTACACATAAGGTTGCTTGTTTCAAATGGGAGAGCCGTTTATTTAATACGATACTGAAATTGAAATTAAAAAAAAAAAAAAGTTACTATATTTTTTCCCCATGGATCATGATTTGTTACATGAGCATTCTTGGGGGAAAAATATATTCTTTTTCTCTATATGTACATATGTACGATTTCATTACGCAAATATATTTGACTCTGAAATTATTGTACTTGATTTTCATTTTTAGATTGCATAAAGAAAATTCTCCATTGTTATACGAATAATATATGTAAAAAAGGCGTTGTTAAATAGAAAAAATTATTAGAAATATATATAATTAAAAAAGTGTGATTTTGATCATAGGGAATTACATGTTTTACTGAAAGAATGCACACGTTTAGGACGATTCTTGGATATACTAACAAAGAGTTTAAATAAAAGAATATTACAAAATGAAGCCGTTAAAAATAACACTGTAACTTTACGGAGCTCTCATTTGGGGCAGAGAGTGTTTTTTATTTTAATATTTAAGCATCTAAGAAATATATAAAAAAAATATATCTTATGTAAATACATGTTGTCAAAAAAAACATGTATTTATGTATTGATATTTCGATGATATATGTATATGTACCTTTATCTTTAATAAGAAAAATAAGCATCCTGCATAGACGACAATCTAGAGAAGATTTTTAAAGAAAAGTAGTAGTAAGCAAACTGCCTGTCAGTTAGATCTATAAGCGTCTTACAAAAAACCGCCATTTTGTGCAAAACTGGGTTTCCGAAAGCAAGAATCAAAATTTCGTTTAAGAAATACCATAAAAATTGTAATATTGTGTGGAAAGAATATTTGGTCAACATGATTATTTTTTTTACCCAATTTTCACAAATTAATATTAGCAACCTTTAGTTTGAAATCTGTGAGTAAAGGAATAATTTTATTTCAATTTAATGTTAAGAGAACAGTGAAATTTGAAACAATATTTTCTTAAACAACAGAACAAACACATTTGTTTATTTTTTTAAATTTAACACAAAGTAACTATAAATAGAACTGAATGAAAAATATCGTTCATGTTCCGTTTTTTAAGATCGAAATATGTATTTCTTTTCCTTAAAAACACTAGTATGTGTTCTGTCATTGTGTGGTCTAAAAGTCCGAAACTGCCATTTTGGAAAAGTCGTTATACAAATAAGTTGTTTCTGTCTTTTTTTTTTAATATTTTACATCGAGTATTCAAATATAAACAGAGCTAAATACAAAATACGTTGTAGAAGTAGATTTCCTGTGCAGAAGTGGCCAAGCGCACAGACTAAGGAACTAAGGATCGCCGGTTCAAATCTCGCCTCGACTATAAACAGAATGTTGCTTATAGCCTGTATGGTACTTCAATAATGAGTGGAAAACTGTCTTTCGATCAACTGTAAGCTTGGCTATGTCCAAACACGTGCTGTGGACCATACTCTTGCAAAAAGTTGTGAACACAACGCTTAAGTTAATGATAGCATTTTGTGAACAATAATGATACATAGTATTGATAAACCACATAGACTATAGTTTGGGAAATTTATTTTCCTTGTACTTGCGTTCATATATTCATAATAAACTAAAAACAGAAAAAAGACACCACAGACTTTGAGGTATTGGTCCTAGTAAGAAAGGTTTAATAAACAAATGCGTAATTTTCTTCAGCGGTAATTTATGTACAACAACAATGTGCAGTTTCTCTGCATATTTTTGTTAAGATCTCATGTAATTTCGTTTCAATATATTTTGATTTCGTAATTTATGTATGTGTATATTGTAATCAGAAGCCACCGTAATCTTTAAATCTGGATAAGGCAAAATCTTGTTTTGTAATTTAGAATTTAAAGATTTTATAGAACCTTTCATTAAATAAGACTAGTCAAACCTTCACCTTCAATTGCTTCTGATAAAAAATTATTTCTAACCAATTATAACAGTTTTAGTGACCAACACGTACAGAAAGATTTGAGGGCCCTGGAACCAAACTTTCAACTCCTATATGATCGTTATTTTCAATGATTCATATCTTGGAATTTCAGCAAAATTGTACGAAAATTCTGAGCTGAAACAGAGCCGCGGTGGCTTATTGGTAGAACGCTCATTTCTTGTGCGTTGAGTCCTCGATTCGATCCCGGCTCGTGCCATGAGGGTGTTTCTGGTAGGCTTTCTGCGTGGGTTTTATTGGGATTGTCCCATTTCCTTCTACTTTCTTCATTCCATCAATTCACTCATCGTCATCCGTACGGCCTGCTGCCAAAATTCGAATAAAAATTCAATTCAATAGGAGCTCAAAATTATAAAAAGCAGAAAATACCTTGTTAACACATGATATTTTAGCACTGCCTTGATAAAAATACCTCGTGAGGTCACAAATTCGGAATTGGCAAATTGCTCTGGTAGAAACGCTGCTTACGCAAGCCCATTTTGAATATTTATTTTCACGTTTTTTTCTTTACCTGACACGAAAGTGATGTAATAGCCCGTAGAGTAGACGCTCTGGCTGCCTTCTTTTTACGGAAGTTGCGGCGGATGAAGGCTATCCAGTTCTGAAATGACCTTTAGGTAGTAGTAGATCCCGGACGAGCCCCCTAAAATACCAAATACTGTATATAAATACATAAATAACCAGCACATGCAGTTTGTTTGTGTAAAAACTCATAAATCCATCAGCAGGGACTAATTTCAGTCCCTGCTTAGCCACCGTCGCTGCTTAATGCTCTCGCTTTCGATATGAGTGGTCCTGGTTTCTATCCCCGGTGAGGGTTCCTATTTCAAATTTGATATCAATCAGGAGCTGCTTCAATTAACAAGTAGCGGGCTCCGGTCTTTAATGACAGATAGGAGCCATGATGGGTAGTCCTTGCGTTGACAACGTGACAGCCTTCTTGAATAAAAATCACCTGCCAGCCCTAGATGAGTTGTTGTGTTAGAAGTTTAGTGTAGTTTAATAATTTTCTAAAATTTAGGAAGGAAGTGTTAAATCTCAATATTCCTTGCACTAAAATTTGTTTAATTTGTTAAAAGCATTAGAAGAAAAGTTACTAATTCAGGAGCAGAATCATTGTAGAATTAAGACATACAACAACTACCCTACACAACCGACTAACCTAACCTACAGAATAAACGAAAAACAAAAGTACAGTTTATATAAATCTTTAGTGGAAATCTGTAATATGTGGTTTGTTCTATCTGATCTTATTTTGAACATGTTTATTGATTTCTCTGTGTTTGTTCTGTTATTATATCTGTCCTTGTATCCAGTTTTGCACTAAAAGGGTGTAAGACGCCAAGAAGATTTAAAAAAAATAATAATAATTAAAAAAAAATGTAACAATTACCACTTTGTGACTGATTACTGAGATCAGCGTTCTCTTCCACAATCGTTTAAATAACTCTTGTGACTTGTAGGTTATTTTGATACTTTTGACGTAGAAAAAAAAAAGCGATGCACAAATGTAAAATAGTTATTATATTATTATGTCATTGTTATATTAACATAAAAAATGAAAAAACCCTGTTTCATGCATTTTTATGACTTGTACATATTTCTGCCTCAGCCGAAACAAGATCCCTGCAGTCCAATGAGGGATGGGGTGGGGGGTGGGATTGGGGCTCGAGTATTTATCGGAAAGAAGGAGTCAAGGATAAAAAAAAGAATTATCGAATTGATAGTGATGGTTGTAAATTTTTACATTGTTTCACACAAAGAGCTATCCCTGCCATTGTACATATAATGTTTTAAAGGCGCCTGAAAGTTCTCTGATGGTAGTAAGCTGGCATTGTAGTGGGACTTGGTTTACAAACAAGATTTTAGAGATTCGGAATTGGTACAGAATCAATTTGAAAGATGTAAGTTATGTGTTGATGGAATATCTTATCGCGTAGTCGTTTTGATTAACGTTTGTCTTTCCGTGTGCATTTTCTATGAATTATATTCTCATTTTATTTTATGTTTTGAGTATGTTTTGAAGTTTTCATGGGATTCGTGATCATTTGATGGTCTTCAGTGATTTGCTGGTGATGTTAACAAGATTGCTGAACTACTACGATTCATCTTTTCCGTTCGGTATACTTCATGGTAGCATTTTGTTTTCTTCTTTTCTAATTACATGTTTTTCAAATGCCAGTGTGCATTTCCAATACATGGTGAAGCATGACCTCATGGTTGGTGGAGACCAAATGTTCTGACAGCTGTGGTACGTGTGTTATTTCAGCATGTTCTATGTCCCGTATGGTGTCATTAAACTGATTTTTTTTAAAAAAGAAATCTTATGATCTTTTTTGTGTATTTTTTATTTTCTGCGTTTTCTCTTATTTCCTTTTGTTTTGTTTTTGTATATTTGACAAGTATTTCATTGTTCTTTCTAGTTTCAGCTAACGACTTTAGCATCTTTCAAGTCTTGTCTATTTCTACGTTCTTATATTCTGTTGTATTTCCAAGGTGTTTCTTGATTTGAGCAAGGCTCTCGAAAATACATTACAGTTCATGCTTTACAAATAGATCTACTGACTATATTTCGTTACTTTATTGCAGCAGGAGGATACCATGCAGAAACTGAATTACAATTCCAAATGTTGTGTGTATTTTCAAGCTTTACGCCCGACCCACTTTTTTGTTCTGCCAACACCGGCAGATGCTTTGGAAGAAAGTTTTTGTGTTCCTATTAATTCCTATCTTTTCTTTTAGTCCTAGCGTAGGATTTTTTTCTTTCTTTCTTTATACCATGAATGAATTGTATTCAACTCTTTCTTCTCCATCGTTTCCAGTTAAAAGGTATCCAAACCGGTTTACGTACAGTATTTGCAGTGCAGGTATTGGTCTAATACTATTACAATTGCACGCATAACGAATCAGGTTCGCACAAAAGTCTTGCCATTTTCCTTTTTTTTTTGTTTTAAAATTAAATTTTCCGACTGACTTTATGAAGATAACGGCAATGAGTGTGTGAAAAATATATACCCTTTCTTTATTCTGACGCCATAAAATCATCAACTTTATTATTATTATTAACTCGTAAATTTGTAAAGTTACTAAGGCTTCTGACTCATAAATAATAGTCACTTGTAAACGTTGTACACAATAGCCTCAAATTAATGAAACTGAAATTCTGATTGATGACATTTCTATTTCGATGAAAGTAGATGTCACTTTCATCTAAAGGTCATTAGTGCAAGTGTCTGTCCTTCTGATAATAAACACTGCATAGGGAATCATTACCTCAGGATGAATCGAAATAGTACTGTAGATGTATTTATGCTGTTTGAAATGTGCACATGTTACATTCAGTTTTTCCCAGAATGCCCTGTTTTTTGTATATCAACTATATTTTCACTGTTTGCCAATTATATTGCATCACGAAGAAAGCAATAATTTTTGTGGGCTAAAAAGTTTCAACTATGTGCAATAAATCTCTTTTTTATAAGGAACATTTTGTAAATATCTAAATAAGAACCGTGTTCTTAATGTCAGTCATCATTCCGTGTGGACGTTGATAGAATACATTCTCACAACTAGTGATATACGGGAGGATAGTTCTATGTTTGACGAAGAAATAATCAAATTTGTTAAATGTTAAAGTTCGTTCATTGTTTGGGTTTTGATTTATGTCCCCCATTGAGCTGTAGCTTCGAAACTACTTGTAAACGTTTAATCCGCGACCTGAAAGACTACTCGTTACTAAAGCAGCTCTTCCCCCAACCATTCTATCTTGTCTGTACGGTAGCTGGATTACAGGAGTTCGTAACTAAACTCGGGATTTATTTATTGTTTGCTTGCTCGAGTGATTGATTGATTGATTGTTTGTTTGTTCGATTCAGTTATTTTTAATTCACTGGATAAATAAATTAACAGCGGTAAACAAGTTTCAAGGAGTACTCGAAAGCATATTTCAAATGACTTGAAAATGAAAGAAGGAAATTCTTACAAAAATAAATAATTTGTTAGTAAAATTACTATCTACTTCTCAACATATATATACTTACATAAATCCCTTTGTGCTACTTGATAATTAGGAATAGATAGTAATTATTTTTGAATTACCTTTTCCACAGCGTACACTTGTCTCCGATAAAACGTAATACTACTAATACTGTTATACCTCGAGTTTCACAAATTTTCTCATGTATTTAGTAGTTTTATTTATTTTGTAGTTCAGCATTTTGTAGTTTTTGCTGGATGCTTGAATTTTAATCTTTTGAATTTAGTTTATAAATGGCTTTAAGCAACTTTAAACTCAGGCCGTTTGCTGAATGCTATCTGCAATATTCAGTAGATGTAAGGCCACCTGCAACTGCTTTGGTATGACTACTGTACTTTTATTTCTCTTGCGTCTTCGTATTGATATAATGAGATTTTTTTTTGATTCTGTTATATCCATAATGGTGTCCCCTGCGAGTGAGAGGAATCAAGAGGTCCTAGGTTCGATTCCCGTGGAGACAGAAGTGGTTCGGAGCCCATTTTAAACTGTAGGATCCGTCCTTAGGACGTCAGCTTCATCCGATGGAAGGTAATGGCAAACCACTATCGCTTCACCTTGCCCTTCTGGCAGAACACTCATCATCATATCTAGAAGGAAGCTGGGCTTCTCTTTATCTACCATATAAAATATAATTTGTTAGTAGCAGTTGTCATTACCAAAAAGTACCAAGAGTAATAATAATAATGTTAAATTTAATAGCCACAGTAGATTTGAGATGGTCTCACAAGATTATAAAATAGGTTCTTTTGAAGCCTTAAATAAACTCCATTATTCAGTCACACAATCTGAAGTATAGACTGATTCAGTTGAGATTTTGTTTTTAGTATTTCTTATTTTGTGTTCATTCATTTTCCTCCTTTTTATTTGAACTTCCTTGCTTCTTCAAGAACGACATTACACTTTGTTTGTGCCTGCATTTTCGTAGCTCCTTTGCTTAGTCCTTTCCATCTATCTTCTTAGGGTGAGCAGATGGCCAATATGAAAAAAAAGAAGACGCCTTGGAGAACACGAGCTAGAGATATCGTGTTGCTATTAGTCCTTCTTTGCCCTACAACCGCGTTATTAAACTAAGGGAATAATGGATATAAAACATAGTAATGTTTGAAACATATATTGTACATGAAGTATGTATACATTCGATTTTTTAGTATTATCATCAGAAAAAAGGAACACATTTATGATCAATGCCTTTCTTTTTTTATGGTTTCCATTATGTAGGAAGCAATAGTTTCAAATCTTTCATTAGGAATAGCTTTGAGTTCAATTAGTTTTGTTTTAATACCACCAGATTTGTAGTCAAAATATTGAATCAAAACAGGAATTATTAATAGCTTCAATGATCCATGATTAGAAGCATCAGTTGCCACGCCAAAACATTATCTTCATCCTAATATGTCATTTGTCAACTTTATAGAATATGGCGAAAGAACACAGTTAATTAGTTAATTGTGACCTCTGGTTTCATTCGCGCACGACTCATTTGTCCAGCACAAACTTTAAACATAGTTTTCTGCAACTTAGTTGTACTATCCATGGATCGAAATGTCTGATGATGTTCCACTGTGTCAAATGCCATGGATCTTTCTTCAGCTTCGTGGGCGAGATCGTCAGCTTTGGAGTTCTTTTTGCAAAAATAGGACTCCAAATTTGAACTGGAATCACTACTTTGGACGCACTATTTGTGTTTGGAAGTTCTCTTGTGCGCTTCTACGTTACAAGCGTCTATAAAAAGTAAACAATAATTTCAGTTTCTGCAGTATCTTTATCATTGGTAAAAGAAAAGAGAGTTTCTTTGGTCTCAACAACAATGAGACCAAAGCACTACATTGTTATGAAAAGGTAACGCAAAATTTGAAACAATACACCATGTTTTTCTCTCTTGCTTTCTCTTTTATTTTCCTTTCTAAAAATTCAAAGTTCACCAGCACCCTCAGGAAAAAAGAGGACATCGGGCAGTTTTCTGAAAAATCCGCACGGACGCTTTTCAGAGCTCTAAAAAAAAGGACATGTCCGGGGAAAAGAGGACGTCTGGTCACCCTGTATTTTCTTGCTAAAAATTGTCTGATATATATTTGTGCATCTTAACAGATTCTCCGATTATAACCTAGCCGTTCAGACTGCAACAAATTTAATGTCTTGACTTCATTACATTACTTACAAAATTTTTACGACGAATAATTTTCATTTAGAGAAAACTTAGTCTAATTTTCCATCTTCCATGATTTTTATTTTTAATTTCTGTTGCACGTATGTTTTTTTTATCTTGTCGCTGTTGGTCGCTTAAATAATTTTGTTTCTCGTAGTTTCCAAAACTCTTTATGATAAGCACATCAACTCGTATGGTCGTCGCAAGAAACTCTGCTATTGGAGTAAACAAAATCCACAGCACTGAGTTCAGATCCTGGAATCTAACCTAACGTAACCACAGTACTGAGTCCAGATCCTGGATCTAACCTAACCACAGTACTGAGTCCAGATCCTGGAATCCAATCTAACGACAGTACTGAGTCCAGATCCTGGAATCTAACCTAACCTCAGTACTGAGTCCAGATCCTGGAATCTTACCTAACCTAACCACAGTACTGAGTCCAGATCCTGGAATCTAACCTAACCTAACCACAGTACTGAGTCCAGATCCTGGAATCTAACCTAACCTCAGTACTGAGTCCAGATCCTGGAATCTAACCTAACCTAACCACAGTACTGAGTCCAGACCCTGGAATCTAACCTAACCTAACCACAGTACTGAGTCCAGATCCTGGAATCTAACCTAACTACAGGACTAAGTACAGTTCTTGGAATATAGTTTACTAGTTAATAATTTCAGTGATTGGGGAGGAGAGGGGATTATTGTTATCTCGTTTTCTTGTCTGCGCGATATTTCAACAACATACAAAATTTGTGATAATTCAAACGAAATAGAATATGAAATTAATGAAATTTTATCTTGACTTGTGTCTAGGGGAGGTGTATAGGTATTTGAATGGATACATTTGTGTATATTCTGACAGGACAACATTAGATGCTGACGGAACTACAGTGCCAGCTATACTATGATTACTATGTGAGGGATCCTCTGATCGCAGTCAATTGCTCATTGTCTTTACTAGTAAGGAGAAGTGTTGAATATCTTCTTTTTTTTCGGTTTTGTATGAAGGGCGGATTTCGTGTCCTCATTCTATTGATTGTATGATATATAAATATACATATTGATCTATACGAATGTCTTGATGGCACATGTACACTGTAAATACGTTAAAGATGGCACCAAGTTCTTTTTTTCTTCAGAACATACGAACATTTTGAAGTGTTCAGTACATGAAGATTATATATGAAATAAAAAATGGAATATATCAAAAATCAAAAACTTTGGAAAGGAGAACGTTTTTTTTTAAAAAAATTTATTTTATTTTACCTACTGAGATGATGAGTGTGTATCGTACACATTGTGTTTTCAAGTTTAGGTTAGTGTCTTTTTAGTAACGGTGCAAAAAAAAAAAAAATAACAAACGCCAAGTAATGTATTATAATTTAATTTTAAAAAAATGTTTGTAACACATGCCTTTGTTACTTTTTTTTTTAAAAAAATGTGTTTTTGTTTAATACATTATTACATTTTCTTTTCGTAAAACATTTGCTTTACTTATTAAGTGGTTTGTACATTCTCCACGGAGATAAAAAAATGAACCTTAGCTAATGGTTCGTTACGAGTGTTAATTTTTATTCAAATAATAATAATAATAATAATAAAAATGCAATTTGATGTAACAAGTGCATTTGTTAAAAAAAAATAGAAAAAGAAATTATAATAATGCAAGTTTATTTGTTGTATGTTTATATTTTCACATATTTGGAAAAGCACACTAGTTGAATGATTGATGCATATTTGAACAGCGAATCAAAATTTTTGAATTTTTGTAGCAAATTTTTAATTTTTTTTTCTAGAGAGCTTGTTTGTCCATATAAATATATTTAGATATGCATATGTACATAAAGTGCAGTTAGCGAAGCGAAAAATTAAAAAAAAAAAGAAAAATATTTAATTGTTTGTTGCTTTTCAATTTTGATGTCTTATTGAAATTTCTTTAGTGAATTTTGATATTATGACCACGAGAGTAACTGTCATAGTAAAATTAACAAAGAAAGGGAAGATACATTAATTTTTTTTAACGCTTTGGTAAGATGTCTCATCAATTATAAAAAGTAAAGGAATCGTTTTTCTGCTCTGTTATATATATATATATATATAATTACTATAAATGAAGAATGCCATATCCAATTGCGTTAAATGCCAACAAAAATTTGTGAAGAGAGCGAACGAAAACGGTATATTACAATGTCTAATGACGAAAAAATATTCGGAGTTATATTGTGACTGCGTAATGTTAAAACGCACTCTGAGCATACCGACAGTACCGTGATGTTGTATTCCAAAATGGCACAGACACACTTTAGATATGACACCCTTCAAATAATCGAATCAAATACATGATACGAATTCCTGATGACTAGGATGTGTTATTTCACGTCTTTCGATGCAAATGTAAGACGGATTTTATTTCAATTGAATTTATAACCTGCAATTTTTTATTTTACTTTTTTTCGAATTTAAACCCTTGTACATTCACTCTGGGCTTTTTTTTTAAAATATCTTTTTACACATTTATTTTCTATTTTGTGAAAGTGTGGTTGTGAATGAACCTTGTACCTGTCCCACAAACAGAGAAATATTAATATAAAAAGTATAGCGGTGTATGCTTGTACAGTCTGTGTATATAATACTCTTATTGAGGAAAAAAAATAAGGTTTTTTGCTCGTGTGAGGTATCTTCACAGTTGTGAAAGTACTGAAAAGTACATACATATATATAAAGAAAATAATACTGTAATAGTAATACAGTATTATATATAAAAATAGACTTTTAATGTGCATATATGGTGTAGAGTTTCAAGATATCTTTTATTTTTCTTTTGTTTTTGTTCACGTGTCTTTTGAACAGACACTTTTTTAAAGACTGTGGTGATTACTTGTTGATACCTTGGGGTAGGTTTTGCGTATTCCCCATGGGAAAAACTTTTCGGCATTTGCCGATCCTCAGTCCATCAGGCCTAAAATAAATGAAGAAAAAAAAAATGGAAGAAATAAGTATAAGGACAAGGCAGCTTTTAAAGAACTACTACTACTACTACTACTGTAATTAATAATACTATTAATACTTTAATTCTACTACTACTACTATTACCTGCTATTACTACTTAGAGACGAAGCGGAATATTAAAACAAAAGTTGGAAAGTGTATTACAATGTGCTTTATGCTAACAATAATAGTAAAGCCTTTTGATAATTATACTAAAAATTAATTTCGGTTACTCAGTTCTGGTTATCTGAGATTCTTAGCTGTTTTTTTCTTTATAAGAGTCTTTCTACTTTTCGGTATTAGTTTCCTGTTACCGAGGCATAAGCCCCTGTTGGTTTCTAAGTTACTTACGTTACCACCAGATGGTGCTAATGGCGTGGTGATTTTTTTTTAAAAAATCACTGCCTTTGCTTGGAGTTAAGTTACTATGAACTCATTGTCTGTACATAGATGCGTTACTGGAACAGGAAAGTTAATTGTTACAGCTTCAGAGCGAGTCTGAATAGAAGACGCCATGTAGTAGACCATTATTGTTGACCCTAAAAGTCTTCTGTTGTAAAGACAGAGACTGTTTTTATACTGAATCTCCTTCATGACAATTCCCTATCCATTATTAACAAAGTGTTTCAAGAAGATTCGTCTCTTCTGTGGAAATGTCCCGTTATGTGGGTGAAAGTTTTTTTTTCCGTTATAGAGGTTTTTATTACAACCACCACCTTCTGTGCAGACCATGATTACGAAAAGGAACTAATGCATTATTAGAAAGTCAGCACGTCATTAGCATGCCCTAGTGGTAACATAAGTATAGTTCACATATAATCCCAACAGTATACAGGTGTGAAGTAATAATAATTTAATAGATAGGGTGTCTACTCCAGAAAACATTAAAACTTATCATTGAGAACAAATTTTTAAGTTTTAATATATTTTTTTTTTACGTGTAAAATTCTAAAATTATATTTTCCTGTATTGTTTTTATATTTTCTAAGTCAAATGTACAGTGTGTTCATAAAGTTATGGTGGGTGGGTCAAACCATCGCTAAGAAACTTGATATAGGGCAATGTCTCCCAACCGGGGTTCCGCGGAACACTAGGGTTCCTCGACGCAGTGTTAGGGGTTTCGCGAAAATCAGTAAATGTGTATTCAATACATACGAATTATTGTTGGTGCCCTTAGTGTACAATACTACTTTATGTTTTGCTCTGCACTTGATTAAAAATATTATGTGCCGGGGTTCCCCAAAGTTTTGTTAAATGTTTCTGTGGTTCCTCGTAACAAGAAAGGGTGGAAATCACTGATATAGGGGCGCGAAATAGCCACCAAATGAAAAAAGCAACGCTTAGTTTGGGCTTGCTGATCTCAGTGGTGCTGGTTTGAAAGCGAAGCGTTTCTAGTCTAGAGTGTCTTAGCCAAGAGTGGGTCCCTAGAAAAGAAGCTAACGCTTTTCGAATCTCACACCTAGCATTGCTGCTCCGCAAACTCTTGCTAAACACATCACTTGCTCACATTTAAGGTTCTTTTATTTTTTCCAGTGTATTCTTCCCGATTTTTCTCCACAAACATGACATTCAACTAGACCTTAGATACTCAGAGGTATACCACAGGAACCCACGTCCATTTTTAATGAATACACGGGTTAGACTTACATTTTTTTACCCTTTGTTTTCGCATGTGTTTCTTGTATTTAACACATTTCAGTCGGATGGCATGGCTTTTGAAACTCCACCATGGTTTAACGGGAGTTATAAAAAAATACAAAATGTACTAAATTAACGTTATAATTAACTAAATACTGAATAAAAAACTAATATAAATATTTCAAAATAACGTTATAGCTATTATTATTAAGTGTTAAATTTATAGATTAACCGTTATGATTTTGTGTTTATTAAAATTTAAAACTAAAGTGTCATTATGAACATCTTCACGGACATTCAGTCGCGTTTGGAACTGATTGCTAATCGAGCTTTCAGTGATCTTATTGATCACCATTGTTGAAGATTTAACAATGGTGATTCAGCAGAACCTTGACAATGCTGAACAAAGAGATTACTGAAAGCGTGATTGCAAAGTAATTTCAAACAGAGTAGAAAATTTTGCATCAAGATTTTGTTTTTTTCTTGTAATTTAATTTTTCGTGGAAACACTAATACGTTTACAAAGTTTCATTGCTGCTAAAAATTCATTGTTAGTTCATTGTTAGTTAAAGAATCGAGGCAACACTAATAACACTTAGTTTTTGTCTTGATGATTGTTTTTATATAAAAGATGAGGTGATTTTTATCTAGAGTATCACAAATTTGTACTTCTTCAAAAAGTACAGTATTTCAAACAACTGTTTGTAGTTAAAGGTTGAAATCAAAGCCTCCAACTAACATAGAAAACGTTTAAAATAAACATATAAAGTGAATTTCGATTAGCATATTATGTAAAGTTTACTACAGAATTGTAAAATTTAATGTTTTTTTTGTTTTTTTGGAAATTGTATTATTTTTTTTTTAAATTAGGACGTGAAACGCGAATTCATAGTTCTTGAAAGGATCTGTAGATCAGACGAAATTCAACTTGAGTTGACAAGTTGTATCAATTTACATGGATTCTCAAGTTTTTAACTAATTCTGCTTAGTATGTGTGTAAAATTATCATATTCAAAGAAGTAAACTTTATTTTTTTTTATATGGGCCAGTCGAGTAACTTTGGACTTCGGCCCGTCACGATTCGCCTTTAGCTGTTAAAATCCACACCCATGCCCCTGTCGGGATTCGAACCCGGGACCTTCGAGCCGATGGCCTACCTCCGCAGACCGCTCGTCATATTCAAAGATGTATTGTGAGGTAATTCCCTACGTAACATTCATAACGATCGTAGTCTTGCTCTAACGTGGAATAAAAGGTTTGTTTTATTTTTGATTAGAATTGGAGAATTATATTACCGAAAACTTTTAGAAATAGCTAAAGCTTTAAAATTGCCTGAATCGTGCGCGCAATCGTATGAATATGACGGATGGACGCATTGTACAATAATTCAAAATTGTGTACTAAATTATGAAACTTTTATTGTTGAACGATGAGAAATATTTGAAAATGGGATTTATTTCTTTTATGCTAGTGAAGAAAAATGTATTTCGCTTTAATTTTAAAATATACAGAGAAACCAAGAAAGATTTATATTGATTTCTTCTGCTGTAGACACCCTACAAAATGTAAATATACATTCATTTTTTTTAATAAATTTAAAAGAATAAGGAAAGAAAAGCGAAAAAAATAAAAAGAACTAGAGAATGACATTATTTCTTTAAAGCCGTTTTCTTTTGGCTGATGGACTTTGCAAAATATGTAGAATCAATTATATTTATAAACAAGGGGCCTCATGTGTTCACTACGATGAATTCTTTCTTAGAGGGTAGTAGAAAATTGTGCGAACTTCCACAACGTGTCTGTTTAGCGTGAATGTCAAATGCTTTTCATTGATGGGAATAAATTACCTACACAATCTCACACACACACATACGCATACACATCTGTAAATATATATATCTTTAATTGCTCTTGGCAAAAATGCAAAAAAATATCCTTACCGTACAGGATTTCGTTTTGCTATGGAGAAAAACTGAACCAAAAGCAAAAAACAATATTTAAGAAATTTTTCATACAAGGCTTCTTAAAACAGATGTATGTTTAAACGATCGAGGGAAGATAGGAAATTATAGTAGCCTCCTTAGCTGTTAAGAACAATTAACAAGTAACAAATACGAGCTGAGTTTTAGGAGTAAAGGCGGTCCCTTTAAGATTAGGGAAAAAGACACTTCTGTGCGTTTTCTTGAGGATTTTGGAATGAACCATTAAATTTGTTTCCTGGAATGGATGAAGAAACCATTTACGCCTTAGGTTAGATTATGTTAGAGAAGAACCACGCCTTCACTGGCGAAAAATCGTCAAAAAACGGAATTGAAAATTTTTAAAAAATGGACATGGCCTACGTGGGCACATCGTTGAGAGGAAGTTGCACCGTATTTCGTGCGATCTCATCGAGCTTTCTCAGGTGGTATGTCCCAATGAATAAAACGTACACACTTTAGACTACCATAGGTAGAAATCAAGGGAAGATTAAGGGACTGAGGCTGTGCCGGAAGTTCAGGTAAACAGCTAAGCACGACATTATTACGTCAGCAAGCAGCTGCGGACTTTGCATGTAAACAAGGTGAACTTTAATATCTTTTTGGTCCTAATAAACTGCAACTTTTTATCTCATACTTTAGTTGATTTTCTAATTTTTAATGTTGTAGCTAAGTTGACATATTTATTCATCTGGTAAGATTGCATTTTATGATTTATTTGCCAACCAGCTGATATGCTCGCCCGTTGGTCAAGTGTATTCGGTTAAATAGGTTGGCAACACTGACGGTTAATATCGTTTAAAGGTTGTTACTTGCACAATATTATTTTCCTATGGTATCGACTAATGTTTACGACAACTTTGGTGCTGATACGTCCAATTGAACTTTAAAATAGGTTGGCAATACTGATAACTGGAGTGCTTGGGGACGATAACACCAACATTATTTTTCTGTTGTGTTGAACCAAGTTTGGTGCGTCCAAAGATATCATATTATTACTGACACACAAAATACAGAAACCTTACCTTAAAGGGACCGCTAAAGCAATACACACAAAAAATCGTCGAGAAGAGAGGTTTCGCCATTACGGGCGTGCTCGTAGGAAATCTAAGTTAGAAATGAGGGGTAACGAGGAATAACTTAATAGTTATCACGAACGACATTCGTTGTTACTTTACACTCAAGTTTTCTCATTTTTGAGAACATGCCAGTAACAGCGAAAGTTCGCTTCTTTTTTTTAAAAGATGAGTGTGCTTTGTTGCCTGTCCTCTACAGATAAACTACATGGATTTCCTATCTTGTACCTTATCATTTAAATATACATATGAAGTGATGTGAGAGAGATGGAAGTATGTGTAACGTGCGAAAGGACAATTTTTGGTCAATTTAATTGCGTAATATTTCCAAAGAAATATAAAAATTAATAAAAGAGTTTTACTGATTCTTAACTAGTGATTACAGTTTTAAAATAATGCAAATGACAACAAGTTATATATTTTTAAATGTTTCCCTATTTGTTATTAATTATTCTATTTCGTTTTTTCTTTTACATTTAAATTCTTCGCTGCGAGGAAAATTTTAACAAAAAAGAAAGTCAAAATATAATGTGTAAATTTGCCAAATCCTGTTGTGCTTATTGAGAAAAAAAAAGTTTTATTGTACATATATATAAATAATATACATTAATATATTAAAAAAAGAATGAATACTTATTTGTTTCTTCTGTCATAAAGCAGCGAGTTCAATTTTATGACGAAATATAATTGTAAAGACATATATATATAATGTAGAAAAAAAGAGCAGAGTCAATGTACTATTATTGTTGTTAATTTGCATTTTAAAAAATCTATTGTTCAAATTTACTGAGGAAAAAAAAAAAAAGAAATGAAAACCGTAGTTAGGAAATATGAAAGGAAAACATTCCAAATGACGTCATTCATGTCCATTTCAATGATTTTCTTTGTCTTGAGATTTTTACCTGACTTTAATTAAATTCCAAAGCATTTATATTCTTTTTAATCATAAAAGACATGAGAAGCTAATAAAAGCTAACGAATTTTTTTTTTTCGAAAAATAATATATGTGTATCATTGGAAGTGACTAGAATGATAAGAAATGAATTGAAAATGGAAGGAAAACGTATAGCAGAAGAAGAAAAGAAAAAATGGCACAAGTAAAGATGTAAAAACTTATTCAGTCAATGCAAATTTGTACAATGTGCCAATAAGTTTCGTTCTGTAATGATGTATTTCAAAAATACTGAAAAAAAATATAATAAATAAAAAGAAACAAAGCAGAGAGCTGTGGGTATATGTAGATTTCCGAGGGTTTAGAACCAACTGCATACAATACATATGTAAAAAAAATAGTTTAAATAAAAGTGAACTATTTCCCATACATGTAGTTTCTGTTTATTTTTCCTTTACAGTGTTGTTTTTTTTTATTTACTACCGAGGTCTTTATTTATTGCTCAATCTTTCCGATTTGTGTACGTATGTTTCAGTTTCAGAACATCTTTTCGACAGAAAAAGCAGGCAAGATATACTGTCGACCTGAGTCATAGTTGGCTAAAGACCTTAAAAAAAATTTAGTCCAATGAAACTTTACTGACTTCAGTGTGTGAGATGGACCAAGTGAACTGAACAACGCGGAACTGGTTCAGCTGTTCTTGAAACGTTTTGATGCTGGCCTCACCATGAGACCACAACATTAGTACATCGTCCAAAATACGTATCCGAAGTAGAGGAGTCAACAGTTGGGTTTCTAGGAAATCGTGTTCAAGCTTGCCCATGAACAAGTTGGCGTAGGAAGGGGCTATTTATGTAATAGGTGAAATTTTAATAGAAAGGAAAGGAATTGTACTTACGTAGTATCTTGACGAAAATCACGTACACAATTACACACACAACACTATAAAGTCACTTAAAATTTTCGGTTTCTGCTATCTTCAGTTGTAGACAAGAAAGAAGCTAACACACGTGCACAATTGCAAGAGATAGAAAAGAAAAATGGCGGACGTCCACATTAAAAACAATTGACGATGTTTTGCACGTGTGCAAGTACTGATGGGAAGCAGGTTTTGGAAATGTGTTTTGTGTGGAAAATTGAACTGAAAATTCTATTGAGTCCTTAATCTAATAGGGGAGACTAGAGAGGTTTGGTACAACGGCGGACTGATCATTCGATATTATTCTGTGCAGTTGGCAACACTATTGTTCTCCGTCGTATGGAACATAACACAATTTATTTGCTCCTTGTTAAGTGACTTTCCAAGCGAGTGGCAGCATTGTTTAAACAGCAAAGAAAATTTATTTTCAGACGTTAATTTTTTCTTGCCTTCATGAAAAAACACATTTTTGTAAAAAAAGTATTCTTTGTAGATCTGCTTTATGTCCATTCGTAAACAGTGATTAACCAGTTGTATGTTTTATCGAAAAGAGCCGAAGTCTTTATACCAACGATAATTATCGGATGAAAAAGGAATTTTTCCAAAATGACAGGATGGGATGTTTGAGACACTTAAAATAGGGAGGTTTGAGACGTCTCAAACCTCCGTAGTTGGATAATCATCCTTTGTTATGACCTCATATCCTTTCGATTTTTGTAGATACAAAATAATGTTTCGTATGAATAGATACATTTTCTGCTATTTTATTAATTGTATTGTTTTCTATTCTTATTTAATATATATTTTTGTTTATTTAATCATGAATTTAACTTAGAATAAATTTATTTAATGCCTTTAGGCGTCTCAGGCTCAGGCGGATAGGGTAGACAGAGAAAGTTGGAAAGTCTGACTTACAGGTATCATCCCGTTATTTGCCAGGTGTGACTAGGCAAAAGCCCAGGACAAATCTCAGTCGAGATCGTTCCCAAAACCTTCCGATTGCCAAGTTTACGCTTTGCGAACTAAAATAAGGCCGCTTTGTGGATTTCAACGTGATATTCAATGTTAAGATCACGGGGAAAGAATGTACTTTTTCCATCAACTTGAAATTACAGGAGAGAGTTTTCCAAGTTCGTAAGCAAAACCCAAATCACATATTAAGAAACAAGCAGCAGCCTCTACTTCAAATAAGAAATATGATACATTTAGCAGTCTCATTAAAGACATATAAGTCGAGAATTACTATCAACGAATGCCAAAATTACTATAATGGGACAATGGCATCTGTCTGAACAGAAAATAATTTATGGCAACAACTTTCAACCAGTAGAGAACACGTTGCGAATCCCACACTATTGACTGTTTCTCCATCAGAAATACGCCCATTTCCGAAAACATCTGTATGGAAAAAGACCTTTCAACAGAAAGCAGGTTAATGCTAGGATTTTGACATATCCTCCACTGAAGAAGGGAATAGAAGCGCAAAGAAGTTCCGAAAGGGGAAGAAATAATCAGTTTCATCTACAAGTCAGAACTGAACCCGGACATTGGTGACCCTGAACGAAACCTGATCCAGCCTTCACCGCAGTGACCTGACTGACCCGATGGCTTAGTCTTGACCAAGATACTGGAGTATTTTCCAAAATACTAAAAACAAAACCACAAATGATCCCGAAAGAGTACTATCCCACAAAATTTGGTAAGGACATGACTATTCGGAACAGAGAAAATGTAAATTTTGTCTCAATACTCTCTAATCTTCCCTAGTTTCTTTGGCTTCTTCATTATTCTTTTTAACTGTTTGTCCCACTTGACCTTTCTCTTTAGGGTTCTGTTGAATCTTGCTACTAGTGTCGCTCTTATTCCTTAATTTCTTATCTTTCTCCTCCTACTCATTCGCAACATACAAGGTGTAAGCGTGTCGATGAGTCGGGCAAACGCATGTACCCAAACACGTTTGGATATGTTCCAATATGCATTTACATGAACGAACTATTCGTTTGTTCCCGACCAGCAGAGAAAGAGTACGTGTCTATGGTATACTGTCAGCTGAAAATTTTGTAAAGAATCTGTAGCAGCGGATAAAGATAATATTGGTAAAGGTGCGAGTGAAACGTTAGTGCTATTAACAGTGAATTATATTGAATATGCTATGAAGAAATAGAGTCCTCTTAAATGTCATAGGAGGTTAAAAAAAACTTGAGAAAATGTGTTTGGTGACCCAAGATGACCTGAGCTTGAGATGTCTAAAGGCAATAAATAAATTCAAATTAAAATGACCGAAGTCAGTAGGCATTCAGAAATTCAAGGTACAGATGCAAATGTGGAGAGAGTATGAACCTTGGTGCACTCAAATCAAAGATTAGGTTTGAGACTAATAATAGAACTTAATATGGATAAAAGAGTAGTGCGACAAATTCTAACAGGGAATTTTATGAGAAAAATTTATACAAAAATGGTGCCTCGAGTCTTAAAGAAGACCAATTCGTAATGCGTTAAAAGTTCGAGAACTCGTGGTTAAGAAATTTTATTAAAAATATTAATCCACCTTATTCACCCGGCTTAGTCCGCTGTGATTTTTAATCTTTCTAAAATGAATAAAATTCCCTGAAGGATGCAACCTCATAACGTTACTTCGATGTGTTCTGGAAAAGAACAGTCGTGTCACGAAGTGTATAGCTTGACAGCGAGAGCATCTCGAAGGTTCCTAGTGTACAGGTAAATTACATAGACTGAGTTGATTCTGGGCTAAAATGCATAGACTGAGTTGATTCTGGGCTAGTATGCATAGACTAAGTTGATTCTGGGCTATTGTGAATAAACTAATTTGATTCTGGGCTAGTGTACATAGACTATGTTGATTCTGGGCTACTGTGAACAGACTGACAGTGAGACGCGATTTGATAACGTGCCATATTTTTGTCTTGAAATACTCGTTTACACATACTCTATCATGTGTAAAGTTTGATGACACGTAATTAACGTAGAGTGGGTAATGAAGTATGGGAGACCTCTTTTGTTGAAATCAATTCAGACGTTCTCAAGTGTTGCGCAAATTGAGCTTGATCAAATGTTACGGTCAGTGTTCAATTTGTTATAAATTACGAAGGGGGATCCTAAAACTAATGGTTACTGGTAAGTAAGTTTTAAAATACAGAAATACAAAGATTTTATCCCTGAATATATTCAGAATCAACTTCCGGGGTTAAAATCCTCACGCACCAGGGAAAATTCTCGGCATCCCCCACAGCAAATCGGCGCTGGTTACGGTACTTTCTCCATTTCAAGGAAAGACTAGAAATTTGTAACTGCATTTTGTAAAAAGGCGCACGTTATTCGATTCAGATAATGTGAATACTCGATAATTTAAAATGAATGCTGCTTCCCACCTCTGGAACTCAGTTCTGGCATCAGATCAACATCGTTCAGGCACGTTCGTTCCAGTTAAAGAGCTTTCTGATTCCACAATTGAAGTTACAAGTAAAATAAACAATATCTTTACAGAAATTGCGAGACAATTATTAAACAATTTTTATTTAATTTCTTTGTAACATAATCATTACAACACAACAATAGATATAAAATTTAATTTCTTCACTTACATTACGTTTTTGTGCATTATTAAATGTTTGTTTTATAGTTTTGTATTACTTTACAATCATTAAGATTTTATTCCGACAGACTCATGTACCTGTGCTGTTGCGTAAGAAAGGAAAGAAAAATGTCAGCGTATACTTTGTATGTGCTCTATATCTTTCTGTCTAATGCTGAAGAAAGTACAAGTGCTTTTAAATATAGAAATTGAGTCCTTCAATATTATTGTCGTACTTTAAAAATTATGAAGCATTATCCTTTGTTCATTGATAATAATTGCTCTATAATTAAAACAAGATCAAATAAGTCATTACCATTTTTTTTAAAAAATGCACATTACCAAAATTCAACAAATGAAATCAGCTGTAATTGTGAAAACTATACACTGGGAAAAAATACCTAAAATATAGAAATAAGACTAAACAAACATTCAAGCGACATAAAGTACCCAGATCATAAATACATCTTCTGGTGATAGAACGTACAGTAAACATCTGTTTTGTTGTGGCACCGTCATATATAATATTATTCTTCAACAATTTTATCATAAATAATTAATCACAAACTGAATTATAGTCTGTGTTATACGAGTATTAAGTTTTTTCATCATTATGTCCCTCTTTCTGATAATTGTAACAACCTGCAATGAAGTATTGGGTTTGGTAATGACTATCTATTTATTGTCTGCATTCAACTTCATTGTTAAGGTAAAGAAAACATTAAGAATGTCTACACAGAGTCAAACTACAAGCTCCTACAAAGATAGACTAAATAGGAGACGAGTCTGTCGGGGCAGTAATTCACCCACTTTAACTTTACTTGTAAACAATAAAAAAGGAAAAGTATAAAAAAATGAGCAGTTAATTACAGTTGGACGTATTATGATCGTGAAAAGCTCCAAATAGGAGACAAACAGCTACGCTGACCAAACGAACGGAAAAGCAAACTGCTACCAGCGAAAATGCGCCATCTGGAACAAAGCCTAAGAGCTATTAGGCACACACATAGGTGACACATCACATCCATTGCAGGGTGGTTGATAATGTTGGCATTTCATTCCCGATGGACAGGTGTGACTTCTACATGGATCTTCAGGTGAATTACATGTTCGATAAGCTAAAAGAAAACAAAAAAATTAAATGTTTAACGATTCTTAAAACTTAAGGAGGATTTTCCATATACCAGGTGTATGCATAAGTTTTTGCCGGTTTTTGTTGTAAAGAAAACACGTAATTTTCAAGGGAAATTAATTTTGTTTTATTCAAAATATTGGCCATCGGCTTCTACACATTTCGCCCATCTTTCAGCTAATTGATGCATACCATGCCAGAAAAACTACTTGTCTTTTGCGGCAAACCATTCGTCGAGCCATTTTCCAACGTCTTCGAAATTGCTGAAGTGCTGCTCTGCGAGCGCGTGCCCCATTGATGCGAAGAGGTGATAGTCAGATGGCGCCAGGTCTGGGGAGTACGGCGGGTGCGGAAGGATGTCCCATCCAAGCGATTTCAAAGTGTCTTTCACTGGTTTTGCTGAGTGAGACGGTGCATTGTCGTGTAACATAATCACTTCGCCATGTCTTCGGCCCCATTCCGGTCGTCTTTCGATCAATGCGTGATTTAAATTAATCATTTGTTGGCGATAGCGTTGTGTATTGATCGTTTCGCCGGGTTTCAAGAGTTCATAATACACAATACCGCTCTGGTCCCCCCAGACACAAAGCATGGTCTTCTTGCCGAAGCGATTTGGCCTTGGTGTTGAAGGACCGGCTTCGCCAGGTGAAAGCCACGATTTTTTCCGCTTCGGGTTTTCAAAATAAATCCATTTTTCGTCACCCGTCACAATTCGATACAAAAAGAATTTTCTTTCGTGGCGTTGAAGCAGCATTTCACAAGTGACTTTGCGATTTTCCATTTGACGTTCATTCAAATCGTGTGGGACCCATTTACCCAGTTTATTGATCTTCCCCATTGCTCGTAAACGTCTGCTGATTGTTTCTTGTGACACATTTAATGCTTTTGCCAATTGCTGTTGAGTTTGAGTTGGGTCATCCTACAATACCACCTGCAATTGCTCGTTTTCGCACTTTTGTGGTCTACCAGAGCGCGCACTGTCTTTCACATTGAAATCATCACTTTTAAATTGTCGAAACCATGTCTCACATGTTCTAATCGATGGAGCGTGTTCACCATATGTTTCTACCAGCACACGATGACTTTCAACAGCCTTTTTCTTTTGATTAAATAAGAAAAGCAGTGGGTGCCGCAAATGTTCTTTTTCAGGCACAAACTTCGACATGATCACTGAACAATAAAACAAAGACGCTAGTGTTTGGCGGACTCAACTTGTGTGTGTTTGTAGTTTAATGTCAGACGAACAAAATGACGTATGTGTCAAATGAATACGCTGCGTACTTTTCGCTGGCGCCATCTCTTAGGTAAACCGGAAACTACTTATGCATACACCTGGTATCATATTTGTTTTCAGGTTTTTCGTTGTGAATTTTTGTCTTCTTAAAGTCTTACGACCTTTTGTAACCTAACCAACAACTTTTCAGAATCTTTGCAAATTTTCTGCAGTTTTCCAAACTGGTTTTGATTTGATATTATCTTCTTTGTTGGAGTTGCGATTGTGTACTGTACGGCTCAGATGTTTTTTTGTTTTGTTTCTTTAATTGAACATTATTTGTTCACTACTATTGTTCAGTGTTCGAACAATCTCGTCAAACTTATATCAACTCTTCCTATCAAAGCTCGGCGTGTAACATCTAGACAGGGGTGGATTTCAGCTCTGGCCTGGTCTCGCCGGCCAGATCAAAAGCTTCCAAATGCCTAGCCGAACAAAGCAAAATCCTTAATAACCCGTTACACTGTCTCAAACAGTGTTCGAAGTGGGTTACAAAAGGTAAGGAGAAGCTTGGAGAAGTGGGCTAGAAAAGTAGGAGTACGCTTGCACCTAGTGGTGGCGGTTGCCTGTTAAAAAAGTAAAGACAATGAGCTCCCATTAATAAAATGGTAGGGGGTACGCCAACTGCAAAATGAAAAAGGTAAGTGCACGGTTTGCTCCCCCCTCCCCAATTCGAGCACTGGTCTCAAAAATGTACCAGACCGTGGCCCAGGCCAAAAAATGAAACCGAAATTCAGCCCTGCATCTAGAATAAACAAAGTATCAACAACTAATAAACAAAATGAATGCTATGTTTGTTCACAGACTCAACAATCGTGTTTCATCCGCAATCATTTTTTAAAAGTCACTCTGTTTCTTGGTAATTACATGTCTAAACTTCTGACCAAAACCAGATAACCAGTGCGCTACTTTTCAATCATGTCAGCAACTCCTCTGCTGTAACGTTTACAAGAGAAGCTAGCGGTAACAGAACACAGGTGGCTCAAAGAAGCAATTATTCCCCAGTAGCACACAAACGTTGAAAAACGGTTGATACAACGTTAGTCCCGCTACTTAATTTTGACGTTTTATATGTACCAAACTGTCCGTCTATTCAACGTTATTTTCGACGTTTAAAATCAACTTAGTCTTCACCGTCAAGAAGTGAACTATGAACAAACGTATTTTGGAAACGTATTTTTAACGTTGTACTTTGTCCACCTGTTCAACGGTTCAAAATCACCTTTTTCAGTTGTCCAAAAGAAAGCACGAAATCTCCTGACGAAGAGAAAGTTGCTGCATTCGTCAGTTTTTTCACGTTGATATATTAAATTCATTTCTAAATTTTCTACTTGTGTGGAGTGGGGTTCGAAGCTGGAACGTTCCGCACTCGTCGTTTATAGTTTGTCTTTCTAACCACTTGGCTAGGAGGGATCTAACCATAGTGATTATTATTTTACTATTCCTTGTGTTACGAAGACTTTATATGAAATAAAAGTCATGCATGTAGGCTAAAGCGACCATACTCTTTCCAGTGATTCCGGGCAGAATCGGGATAATTCCGCTTCTTCCTTGTTGCAGCTGTAAGTTTGGCTAGCTTTTCTATCCCCACCACTGCATGATAGATTATCTATTCTTAATACTTTTTATCTATATCCCTTAAATTTGGCGTTTGGAAATGAGCGTTTAAGTCAACCAGAAAATTCCTAATATGATTTTAGAAAAGAGAAATAACAAAGAGTACAAATCAAGGATTTAGCGAAAAAGTAGAAAATACAAAATTAGGACCCCTGAGAAGAGTATAACTGGTAACCCTAGACAGAAACCGTTTTCGAATATTTCTTTATAATTAAATCAATATATTTTTTCGAAGGATATTTATCCTTCATACCGGGGAGACAAATAGCCGGAGATAAATGTCTTAATCCTGGGAAACTCCCCGGAAACAGTGGGTGAATGGTCACTCCAGTATAGGCTAGAATTCGACACTACGATTGTTGATTGTGTGGAAGCTGTTTCGTTGATTTTTCTCTCCCATCCCGGCTCATCAGATAATTGACAACATTGCTAAAATGTGACAGTGCAGTAAGATGACATTACTTTCGGGGTTAGGGTAATGTTGTATACGCCCACCTGTTCAGCGGTTTATCCGACGTTTAAAATTGGTTGAAAAGATGAGAGAGATTTAAAAAATACGGGCCGGAATGGGAGAGAAATCAACGAAGCCACTTTCTCAGCTGTAATACAAGATACAATGAACGATCACAATGCCGAATTCCAGCCTATTCACATGCCTTTTACTACAGATAGGGTCTTCGTAACATAAAATGAATGATAAAATATTAACCACTATGAAGATCCTTCGTAGCCGAGTGGTTAGAGTGACGAGATACAAACGACGAATGTGGAAATTTACAGTTTCGAACCCCATTGAACAGTTGGAAAATTAATGTATGAACGTAAAGAAATACAACAACTATGGCCTGTAACTCTCTGCCAGGAGGTTCAATGTTCTCTTTTATCCAAATAAAAAAGATGGATTCGAGCCGTTGAACAGGTGGACAAATACAACGTTAAAAAATGTTCTAAAATACGTTTGTTCATCGTTCACTTCTTTATCATGAAGACTAATAAGTTGATTCTAAACGTCGAACAAATCGTTGAACAGGCGGATATTTAGGTACATCCATCCATCTACATACTATATAGCCCATGGTCACTGACTGACTGACTGACTCATCCATATAAATTCCCAGGCCAAACTACTGGAGCTAGAAACACCAAACTTGGATCCAAAATGGCGGACACAAAAATCAATTTTGCACACCGTTTGAGCTAAAATGAAATTTTACATGAAGGTGTACCATCACAAGTAGGTCACGATAATATAAGAAAACGTTAAAAAAGTGGTCAACTTGGATCCAAAATGGCCGCCCGAAAACCAATGTTTCAAACCACTGAAGCTAGAGAAACGAAATTTTGTATGAAGGTGCTGTATGACCAAGAGCAGGTTACAATAAATGGGGGCAAAACTTGTTTTGGGGGGCGCAGATAAACGTCGAAGGGTGCAGATAAACACCATGGTGGTGCAGTATCGCAAAGAGATCATGGTTCAGATAAAGGGGGAGCTACCCCCCATGGGGTTCTGGGGCCAGCGCCCCTAGCGAAGCAAAGCGAGTCCATATATAGCCCCATGGTCACTGTCTGACTCAATGATCATGAAAATTCCCAGGCCAAACTACTGGAGCTAGAAACACCAAATTTGGTATGGTGTAGGACCATGAGTAGGCAAGGAGGAAAAAAATGCGATATTTTCAAAAAGTCGCCATCTTGGATCCAAAATTGCCACCAAAACCATTGTTGTAAAGAATACACAGCCTAAGCGGCTAGGGCTATTGAAATGAAATTTGGTACGAAGGTACACCATCCCCAGTAGGTTACAAAAAGGTTACGTAATGTATCCAAAGACGCCATCTTGTATCCAAAATGGCGGACCCTTGAATCCATTGTCCACATCTTTTGCGCTACAGACACGAAATTTGGTATGAATGTACATGAACAATAGTGGGTTAAGAAAATATTTTAAAATGTTGAAAAAGTCGAATCTTGGATCCAAAATGGCCGCCAAACTTATTGTTGTATTGAGTACACAGCCTAAACGACAACCTAGAAACATCAAATATAGTATGAAGGTACAACATCACTAGTAGGTTACGAAAATATTACATAATATATCCAAAGACGCCTTCTTAGATCCAAAATGGCGGACTTAAAAATCCATTTTCCACCCCGTTTGAGCTAGAGATACGAAATTTTGCATAAAGGTGCATTATGACGAGTAGTTTACGAAAATATTACATTTTGGAAAAGTCGCCATCTCGGATTCAAAATGGCCGCCCCAAAATCCATTTTCCAAACCGTTTGAGCTAGATAAATGAGATTTTACATGAAGGTGTATCATCACAAGTAGGCCACGACAATATAAGAAATCGTTCAAAAAGTCACCATCTTGGACTCAAAATGGCTGCCAAAACAATTGTTGTATAGAATACGCAGCGTAAACGGCTGAGGTTATTGAAATGAAATTTAGGATGAAGTTACATTTTTACTAGTAGGTTTTCTAAAAGTCGCCATCTTGGATCCAAAATGGCGGACACAAAAATAATTTTCCACACTGAGCTACAGATACAAAATTTGGCATAAAGGTGTTTCATTACAACATTTTGAACAAGTCGCCATCTTCGATTCAAAATGGCAGGCCAAAAATCATTTTCCACACCATTCGAGCTAGAGAAATGAAATTTTTTATGCAGGTGTTCCATCACAAGTAAGTCACGACAATATAATACAGCGTTAAAAAGTCGCCATCTTTAATCTAAAATGGCCGCCCGAGAATCCATTTTCTAAAGCACTACGGTAGACAAAAGAAATTTGGTATGAAGGTGTGCCATGACGAGTAGGTTACAAAAAAATAGTGTAAACTTCCCCTGTGGGGGCGCAGCCGCCTCGGTGGGGGGTATATTTGCACCATGGGGACGCAGTCCGCCAGAGAGCCTGGTTACTTTAAAGGGGGGCGCAGTCCCCCAAAACCCCTAATTTGGGAGCTCAGCTCCCACGGGTGCCTGGGTGCAGCGCCCCCAGCGAAATAAAGCGAGTCCATATAATATATAACTCCATGGTCACTCACTGACTAACTCAGTGATCATCAAGATTCACAGGCCAAACTACTGGAGCTAGAAACACCAAATTTGGTATGAAGGTGTAGGTAAAGGAAAAAATCCGACATTTTGAAAAAGTTGCCATCTTGGATCAGAAATGGCCTCCAAACTCATTGTTGTATAAAATACACAGCCTAAACGGCTTGGGCTATTGGAATGAAATTTGGTATGAGGGTATAATATCACTGGGAGGATACGAAAATATTACAAAATGTTGAGACAGTCACTATCTTGAATCCAAAATGGTGGACCCAAAAATCTATTTTCCACACCGTTTGAGCTACAGATACGAAATTTGGCATAAACGTACATCATCAATAGTAGTTTAGAAAAATATTTTTAAAATGTTTGAAAAAGTCATCTTGGATCCAAAATGGCCGCCAAATCCATTGTTATATAGAATACACAGCCTAAACGGCTGCAGCTAGAAACATCAAATTTGGTATGAAGGTACACTATCACTTGAAGGCTACGAAATTGTTACATAGTGTATATTACAACATTTTGGAAAACTCGCCATCTTGGATTCAAAATTTCCGCCCAAAACTCATTTTCCACACCCTTTAAACTAGATAAATGAAATTTTACATGAAGGTGTACCATCAGAAGTAGGTCACGACAATATAAGAAAACATTCAAAAAGTGGTCAACTTGAATCCAAAATGGCCGCCCAAAAACCAAATTTTCAAACCATAGAAGCTAATGAAACGAAATTTTGTATGAAGGTGTATGACCAAAAGTAGGTTAAAATAACTGAGCCAAACTCACCTTTGGGGGCACCCTTTCCCGTGAGAGGGTGCAGATGGACACCATGGCGTTGCAGTCCCGCAGAAAGATTCTGGTTAAAATAAAGGGGGCGCAGCCCCCCCCCAGCGAAGCAAAGCGATTCCATATACTATATAACCTTATGGACACTCACTGACTGATTCACTCACTGACTCATCCATATAAATTCCCAGGCAAACTACTCGAGGTAGAAACACCAAATTTGGTATGAAGGTGTAGGACCATGAGTAGGTAAAGGGACAAATCCAACATTTTGAAGGAGTCACCATCTTGGATCCAAAATGGCCGCCAAAATAATTGTTGTAAAGAATACAAAGCCTAAAGCGCTGGGGCTACTGAAATGAAATTTGGTATATAGGAACATTATCCCTAGTAGGCTACGAAAATATTACATGATGTATCCAAAGACGCCATCTTGGATCCAAAATGATGGATCGATAAATCCATTTTCTACACCATTTGAGCTACAGAATTTGGCATACAGGTGTATTATCAAGAGTAGTTTACGAAATTATTAAAACATTTTGAAGGAGTCACCATCTTGGATTCAAAATGGCCGTCCAAAAACACATTTTCCACACCGTTCGAGCTGAAGAAATGAAATTTTATATGAAGGTGTACCATCACGAGTAGATCACAACAATATAAAAAGCATTTAAAAAGTCATCATTTTTAATCCAAAATGGCCACCCCAAAACACATTGTTTCAAAACCACTTAACGCAAGAGAGAGAAACCTGGTATGAAGATGTATGACCAAGAGTAGGTTATTAAAAATGTGGCAAACCTTCCCTATGGGGGCCCATATTTTACCATGGATGCGCAGTCCGACAGAGAGAGTGTGGCTACGATAAAGGGGCGCAGATCCCCAAAGAAACCCAAGTTGAGAGCGCAGCTTCCAGGGGGTAGGGTCTAGAGGCAGCGTACCCAGCGAAGCAGAGCGAGTTCACATACTATAAAACCCCATGGACTGACTCGCTGACTGATCAATATTCACAGGCCAAATTACTGGTGCTAGAAACATCAAATTTGGTAGGTGTAAGACCATGAGTAGGTAAAGGAAAAAATGCGACATTTTGAAGTCGCCACCTTGGATCCAAAATGGCCGCCAAACCCATTATTGTATAGAATACACAGCTTAAACGGCTGGGGCTAGCGAGATAAAATTTGGTATGAAGGTACACTATCACTAATAGGTTACGAAAATATTACCAAATGTCTCCAAAGACGCTATCTTGGATACAATATGGGAGACACAAAAATCCATTTTCCACACCGTTTGAGGTAGAGACACGAAATTTGGTATGAAGTTAAATGACCAAGGGTAGTTTACGAAAATATTGCAAAATGTTGAAAATGTCGCCACCTTGGATTAAAAATGCCCGCAAACCCATTGTTGTATAGAATACACAGCCTAAACAGCTGGAGCTACAGAAATGAAATTTGGTATGAAGGTACATAACGCTATCTTGGATACAAAATGGCGGACACAAAAAATCTATTTTCACAGCGTTTGAGCTAGAGACACGAAATTTGGTATGAAGTTACATGACGAAGTATTTACGAAAATATTACAACATTTTGGAAAAGTCGCAAACTTAGATTCAAAATGGCATCCCAGAAACCCACTTTCGTTCGAGCTAGAGAAATGACATTTAACATGAAGGTGTACCATCACGATTAGGTCACGACAATATAAAACGTTAAAAAGTCGCCATCTTGGATCCAAAATGGCCGCCCTAAAACCCATTTTCCAAACCATTGAAGCTAGAGAAACGAAATCTTGTATGAAGGTGTATGACTTAGAGTAGGTTAAAATACATTGGGCAAACCTCCCCTATGGGGGCGCGGCCCCCCTGGAGGAGCAGAGAAGCACCACGGGCTCGCATTACCTTAGGGAGTCTTGTTACGATTAGTGGGGCGCAGCCCCCCAAAATCCCCAAGTTGGGAGCGTAGCAAAGCGGGTATACAACATTAAAATTAAGTTGCGGGACTGCAATAATGTGACTACTGCCTATTCATTGTGTTTTCTATAAAACTTGAACAATCGATCGTTCCAGATTGTTGATATTTTAGTTTTGATGTACCTTGTACCTTGAGTTATGTTCTGTAAAAAATATTCACATTATTGCAAGAGTTTAGACATAAATACAAAACGACATAAATACACAGCGTCTACAAATCTGAAAATCTTGGTTCAATTTGTATTGAACTGGATGTGAAAAAACTAAATTAGGCTTTTTCTCTTGCATCTAAGTTTAGATATTAACTTGAATTGTAGTAGCAATCGAGCATTCCAGTGCGATAAATTAGAGCTCACTAGCTGCTAGACTTATCATAAATGTTTGATCATGGATCTAAATACGGGAGACGGATCTACTTCTAGTGACCCGAAATTGAAGCTACCACAAGCTATGAGTACCTGGCAGGTGTAATTGATTAAAAACAACCGAACATCACGTTCCGTACAATACCATACTAAAAATATTCCAATCTTCCTCCTCTCTTCCTTAGCTATATCTTCATCTATGCTTTGCTTCCACACACCCAGGCATAGGCGAACCAATAAGACGCAAGTAAATCCCAATTCACCAGGCAAGATTAATCGAAAACCGGCGTCAAGTTGATCCAGCTTAATTTTATTCGGTCAGTCAATCCGTCTACCGTATTTACATCCATGATGTTTGATTAACGATTTTCCATTTCAAGCTTTCTCTGGAAACAACTGTTATTACGTGATACTTACTATCTATACATTTCGATGACCAGCAGCAGCCACCACAACAGTCTTTGGTGTCTCCGCACTGAAAGAAAGGAAAATGAAAATATGTTTTTATTTAGATGTCTGGCATAGAGTTAGAAATAGAATAGATTTTCTGTGAGGCTGTTTTCTGGGCGAGGGGAGTGAAATCAAGAGACGGAAGGAACGAGCCACTTCCACCACATTGACTGACCCCATATTTAGAGGTCAACTATACTGAGTATTGCCCTTTCATTCTTTCTTATGGGAACAGAAAGTTATTAATGAGAAGAGCGCATGTCAGATGAAACCTCCAAAATACCTATTGTTGTTTCGCAGAGAACTGACAATTGTAAAATGCTTGAAAATGTCCCAGATGTGTTGTGCTGTACATGGTAGTCACACGACAGAAAGCCCGTTTCAAAAAGGCCACCGGCTGACCCACAATACTCGGTATAGAGGGATTCTAATGAGGGATACACAATATGGCTGCCGCTGAACCTTAAATTTGGCTTATTGTGATGTCATGGAAGCTATCTCTCTCTCTCTATTCCAGTGGCGGCTCGTGGTCAAAATCGTAAGTGAAGTGCATCCAAATAATTAATGTACCCATTCTCTTTTCATCCCGAATTTCCTGGACTGACTGGTTTACCCGTAATGCCGCTTACGACTGAGCGTGGGAACAACAAACATGCCCATGTTAGTATACGCCCAAGAAATATGCAATACTTTGGTAAATTTCATTTACAAGAAGTCATTCGGCAGTGGCAAAGCTAATTTTGTAAAAGAATTTTCCACTTGTAAAACAGAGAATAAAGTAATAGACAGGTATAGTGTAGTTATACAGTATATTTATTGTTTATTTGTATAAAGGTCATTAACTGAGAAGAGAAGAGTACTAAATAACTGCCTAACTTAAAATTTTCAAATCGAAGCATTCCACCTTTTAAATGTGAAGCAGGAAGAACGGAATAAACTAAAACACCAGTTGCATGAACTATCGCAGCGTAGGGATTTAAACTGAGACTCTGTCCTCCTTTTCAGAGTACTATACTCATCAACGTAACGTTTTATTATTATAATTTGTGATTTGATACGCACGTTTCCAATGCCGATATTAGACGGATTCAAATGAATGTACAGTTTATTAGTGACGAGGACCGAACAGCCGTAACTCAGTTGGTAGAGCGTCGGTTTAGCAATCGAAAGGTCTTGGGATTGTTCCCAGCGATCGCCATCCTGATTGATGTTTTTCGTAAGCTACACTAAGCAAATGCCGGGATGGTAGTCTACTTCCAAACTTGGGATGGTAACTACTGAACGAAAGTTGCCTAAACGCCATGCAAAGACAAAATCAGTGATGAAAATTATATCCCGTGGAAATGCAAATGGAAAGAATAACTAACTAGGCTTATATTCTAGGTCTTGTAAATGAGGAAAAGTGATAACTTTCTCAAACCAAAAATTATTTGCATAAAGACACAACCAGCTTTATGCATGCTGAGTGTCGAAAGTTTAATATTACTATTAGAGGAAGGCAATGGATAGAGAGAAAAAATACGAATGAAATCAGATGATAGCATGTTTAAAATATTCTTCGTGACATTTTCCGTTTTCAGGCTCCCCTAAATTCAACTTATTTTCTGTTTCAAAATTTATTATTCGAACAATAAATACACAGTGATTTTTCAGATGCAGTGCACAATTTTAGAGTAATGTTTGAAGTCTAGTTTAATTTACATTTAAATTACTGACATCTAAGGTCTAAGCTCGTCATACGTCTGAAGAATGGCGTCCCTTGGCGAACATGTTATTACATCTAAGGTGAGAGCCGAGCTGGCTTTCCTTAGTTGCTATTCCATTGGGGAACACCTACTTTTGAACCCACCAATAGGCCATCTTGGCTGATGTTTTTCCAGTTTTCGCGCTCTCGCACCAGCTTCTTGCTGGGACAGTTTCTTTCCTTTCTTCTACCTTCCCCATCCTGGCCTAATGTAAACAAAACATGACTAAAGACTATAAATGAAATTCAATTCAAATACAATCGTAACGAGATTGATACTGACTTTCAGGTGATGGTTTTGAAATCTTTAAACGAATAAAAAATCCCGTGCCTCTAGAATATTCATTCTTGCTAATAAACG
>JAGDQP010002155.1:7677-73640 GCA_022664845.1 Lepisma saccharinum
CTCACTCACTCACTCACTCACTCACACTCACTCACTCACTCACTCACTCTCTCTCTCTCTCTCTCTCTCTCTCTCTCTCTCCACAAAATACGCAAATATAGATACGCAATAGTTACACCATTGGAAGCACCACAGAAGTAAATAATATTATTAAACCATGACACAGTTATGAACATGGAAACAAAAGGCGGAGCTGGTCAACATTTAACAATTAGAATGAATAAAGTGAAAATTGTGTTTTCGGTGGGCTTCACCAATACTTCCCAAGAACTCAACGAATTGTTAGTTACAAAATCTAATGGTTTTCAAAGTACTTAAAGCTTCTTTACGACTCATTAAATTTCTAACGAAGGTTGATGAAACCAGTATTAGTCGCGTTGCACTGAGAGGTGGTTGTAGAGCATAAACTGAAAATTTGATAATGACGTTGACTTTCTGATTGAGATAGGCAGCGAATTCCATTTGCGGGACACCGAAACCGTAAAAGACTTAGAAAGGAAGGAAGAGTTATGGCGGGGAATGAAAAGTAGTAGGTTCATACGTGATCTAGTATCGCGATTATGATGATCGCTCAGAAACTTAAAACGCTGTAAAAGGTATAGAGGTTGCGGAACACACAGAATTTTAAAAACAGAAGTAATGAATTCCTTCGTTCCGAGACTTTCAACCACTGCAGCCTATCGAAATACGGTGTTATATGGTCAGAACGTTTAAGATTAAATATGAAACGAACAGAAGCATTTTGAATGCGTTGTAGCCGGTAAGTCAGTACTTCATCTAGGTTAGCAAGAACCACATTGCAGTGATCTAAATGAGGCATTACTAGCCCCTGTACAAGAGTTTTTTTTAAGGGAAACTGGAAGAACATTTCTAAGTCTGTTCAATGTATGTAAAACGGCAAAAGCATTTCTAGAGACATTGCTGACATATTCCGTCCACGTTAAATGTTGATTCCAAATAAGTCCTAAATTTTTCACCGTATCCTAGTAAGGAATAACGACTCTATCTAGAAGCACATTAGGGAACGAGTACGATTGAAGGGACAAGAAGATAGGTTTTGAGGAACGAAGACATTGAGATTTAGATGCATTTAGAATCAGGCCATCATCATTTGACCACTGAACAATCATTTGTAAGTCCTCATTCAGTTTGGTTATTGCTGTAGTTAGCCATTTGGAGAGCAGGAAATGTATAATTGGAAGTCGTCGGCGTAAAGGTGAAACTTACAGTGCTGCAATACAGATGGCAAATCGTTTATATACAAGCAGAAAAGAAGTGGACCTAGTACGCTACCTTGAGGGACGCCATGATGATGTTTCAACGAGAAATCAGTACTAGACACAGATACATATTGCGAACGGCCATTTAAATAATTCTGAATCCATTTTACAGAAGTGTCTGAGAAGTTGAAAATCCTTGATAGTTTGAGAAAAAGAATATTGTGATTTATAGATTGGAAAGCTTTACTGTAATCAAGAAGTGCAAGGATTGTTATTTTCCTATTGTCAAGAGCATAACGAATTTCATCTGTTATATGAACCAGAGCAGTGGCGGTGCTACAACCTTTCCGAAAACCTGATTCTATAAGATTCTAAGTAAGAACGAATCTGATCACTTACAGTGTTTTCTAGAGCTTTGGAAAGAGCTGGTTAAATACTAATAGTTCGAAAGTCGTCAGCACTGCATATGACTTTTGCTTTGGGGAGAGGTAGAACTCGAGCTATTTTCCACAACGTGGAAAAAGTGCTTGTGGTAATTGATAGGTTAAATAGGTTGGTAATTGGGACAAGAACATATGGTAATATTCTTCGAATTAACTCCAGGGATATTTCATCTGCCCCTGTGGCTGAGGATTTAATTCTATTGATAGCGTTTTCAACTATCTGCGGGCTTACACCTGCCATGGAGAACAAAGTTTGGCTGTTAGGGGCAGGGTTCATTGCCATTAAGCAGCCAGTTATTCTGTATTGTTGGGGCGTTTATATTACAAAAATGCTCATTAAGAGTGTCAGGCGCAATGTGCATAAGTGTATCATTTGCAGAATGTTTCTTACCTCTGATTCCGAGAAGTTTTAGCCTTTTCCACAATTGGCCTTGGTTTTCTTTTATCATTGTATCATACGCAAATTTTAGTTTGGCTTTACGTACAGATTGAGTGCAACGGTTTCGAAAGACTCTATACGCTTCAAAACTCTCTCCGGATTCAGAGTGGTTGAGTTTTAGGTCCCTACGGTATTTTATGTACGCTCCATCGCTTCTGGCCATTAGGTTTAGTAACTCGTTGTTGATCCATGGGGCAGGGGGACGAGATATACGTTTTCTTTTAATGGGGGCGTGTCATGGTATAGAAGCAGCATCCGCTAGGAAAGCATTATTGTCAGTCTTACTTAATTCTCTATATGATATAATTTTTTGTTTCAACTTCGGTAACTTTATAGAATACTTTACGCATATAAGGTCGTGCCTGGATATCCCAGGAACAGGGAACTGTCCAAATTGAAGAACTCGGTTCATATTCGAGACAAGGACTACATCAAGGAGGCTTTCAGACGTGACTGTATGGTGCGTAGGCTGGAAAGGACAGGCAGATAGATTTAGCGATGTGATTGTTTCCTTGAATTTTCAAACCTCAGACTTGGGGAACAAAAGATTGAAATTTAAATCACCAGGAATAAGACAGTGTTCATAGAGAGGAAGAAATTTACTTATTTCTTCTTCAAAATTATTAAAACTTGCTCGCGGAGGTCGATATGCTGCTGCCAGAAGGATTTTCTTTTCTTCCAGTCTAATTTCCAGGATGATATATTCGATGTGGAAATTATAGGCGCATGGCGATTGCGCTAAAACTTCGGCATTTAAAACTGCCCATTTTGAAATTCGGTCATTGCGAAAAAAAATTATGTTGTTTAGCCGTAAAAGGTCATTTTTAATGCTGGGTTTCGCCCAAGTTTGAGATTGCAATAACATGTATTGTATCAATAGAATTAAATAATATTTCAAACTCAACAAAATGCCTCAATAAGCTTTGTACATAAAGTGTACTGCATTAAAACTATGTCTTCAGGTTCTGCTAAACTCATTTTGCAGAAGTACCGCGGACATTAAGTGTTGCGACTTCTTTGGTTCTTCTTTCTCCTCAAAGGCAGAAAACATGTTACAAAATTTAGAAAAGACAACAGAAATATTCTTGTGTTAAGAGTCTACCATTTTCAATTGCGTAAAGGAAAACCGGAAAACAGACAGAGAGAGAAAAAAAGGGTAAGTCTTTTCACCCCACTATCGTTTGGCCGCGATGGAAGGGAGACATAAATGACACCAGCCGTTGACAAGGTTAAAAGGTTCTTTATACACCCACTCATAAACAACGTCACACAGGTGGTGAGTTTTGAGCAAGTTGAATTTTTGAACGTTGATGAAGTTGACCCTCCTCTCGAGTGTGCAACGGAACGGGAGGTGAGAGGGATGGAAGAAGAAGTTAACAGCAAGAGAATTCCGAATCCCATTTTCTGGTCAGTTATTGTTGCCAACTGTAGGTAGTAAGCACTAGCTTTGCTAACATTATTATATACACATATCACTCTAAAAACAAATTCAATTAACATATGTATCAGATGCAGAATGCTTTGAGAAGCATAATATGCCATGTTGTTTTTACACTTGTACATCTTTATAGCTTACTTCCTAGCAATTTCAAAAGATTTGACACACAGATAATGGAAAACAAATAAAATTATACTTACAATAAACGTTTGAATATACTGTAAGTTTCCCAAGGCACATTATGCGATATGCTCTCCCAGTAAACAGTATGCAAATACAATCTTTCTTATAATTAGGGAAGAAATGTGTGTGTGTTTGCACCACTTTTCACTAGCCACATAGAGAGTACGCACATAACTGTACATTTTCGACAATATTCTTGAGTTGCTCCTTAAATAATACAGAAGATGATTTGTACACTGTATACACACAGAAGTAGGAACTCGAATAATGAATTGTGGTACTTTACCAACAGTTACACAAGCATTGAGAGAATACAAAAAAGTTCTTACAACACACATTACACACGAATAAAACACACACACATACACACGAGAAAGTAAAGTGCTTACAACTAACATGTTTCACGTCATTAAGATGCTTCATTTGCCATTAGAAATGATAGAAAGAAGCTCACGCTCATTGGTTGGAGATCGTTGCTTTACATTATCCTTAAAGCGGCGGCATAGCCCTCAATCATGTATAAAGATAAAGAGGTCGTCACCAAACGAGGCTGCATTTTGGGCAGTAGTTCTTCTTGAACTTAAACCAAATATTGTTCATGATTCATTGTAAAGTCTCTCAGGTCCCAAGGCAGACATCACACCCCAAACCATGACTGAGGTTGGATACTTCATTGTTTGTTACATTCATTCCAAGCTAAATTCCTCCCACATTGACGTTGCACATATCGTGATCTTTCGTCGGTCACAGTGAAACTCAGGCACTCGTCACTGAACAATAATTGATTCCAGTTGGTTGATTCAATGCCCCAAAGAACTTCCATTATTAGCAAGAGCACATCAGTTCAGGATTGGATTAAAGTTGCTTGAAGAAAAAGATTTCCTTTCCAAATTTAGTTTGTATTTACTTTTTTCCTTCTTGCAAGGAAGTTTTTTAATTTAAAAATACTTTACTATCCATTAGGAGATACCAACTGAATCGGTATTTATTAAAATGACGTCAGTTATGAAAACTAAATTTGTGGGAAACTATAAGAGACCTGTCTAAAACTTAAACACGCTGAACGGCGCTTGTACAGTTATAACATGATGCTTTACGGTCAGAATGTTGATGTCAGTATGGTCAGAATGTTATCAGTAAGGGACAAAGTAAATTATCAAATAGCTGTGCTTAGGTGAAACTTTCAATGTACATGACTGACGTTGTTTTAACAAATACTGATTCAACTAAGATAATTATTTTCTTTACTTTGTTACATAAGGAATGCAAACAGAAACATAAAATACGTATTATCAAAAATTTAATACCAAATAACATTTATTTATAACTGCTAATATCATATTAAATGATTTGTTCTCCTTTCATTTAATATTAAATTAATTTATTTGATTCCTACATAGATAATCATTTTGTGCTGCCATCTCTCGAACAGCACACAACATTTTAACGTAGAGATAAAGCTACAAGAAAGAAGAGAAAACATCACGATAAAACTACAAAATAACAAGTAAAGTCAATAAACCGTAACTGCAAGTATCGGCTTCTCTAAAGCTTCCACAACACTTTACACACGCACAAATCTAGCTATAATGTATTTAGAATCGAATAATAGCTTAATTATTTTCTTTCCACAGTTTATTTGAATTTTGAAAAGCTTGTTGTAAGTTCTGTGCATTTGCATTCGCTTGACCTTTACTTTGAATTATTTAGTATTATATTTCTTGATTATAAAATATGATTTTATACTTTTTTCGATTGAAAAAACGCGAATTGTGTTTCTACATCCAGTGGTGCCACTGGTACCTAAAAGTCCCCTTAATTTTGCGGCTCAACTTGAAATCCTAATGCGTATAAACTGAGGTGGGGGCTTGACTTGCTCCAACTTGTTCTATTCCAGGTTGTTGTAGCATTTCTTTTGTAGGTTTCTTCTTGGATCATTCTCGTTCTCATGTCGTTTCTCCTGAACGATTTTCGTTGTCTGAAGAGTAAAACGTGTCTTTAAACAAATTACTGTAACATTCGGAACAAGTTTATACAAATTGCTACTGTATAACACTCACCTTAAGTGTTACGGTTAAATTTGTTCAACAGTATGAACTGATATGTTGAGGGAGGTATGAAAGATGATAAAACAACAATAGCAGAAATGATTTGGGTACGTAAAAGTATTTCTGCAGATTACTCTTTTAGTTTGTGCTCAGGGATTTCAGATACATTTGCTGCAGTGTTCCCAGACGTGCAAATGGGCATTTTTTCTATGGATAAAACAGAAGTAGCATACATGATTACAGATGGAATTGCTCCTTTTTCCGGGAACAACTGCTGAATGAGATGGAAGATATTCCATTTACTCTTTGCTATGATGAAACTGTTAACAACACAGATAAGAAGGATTTGCAAACTACTGTTCCATTTTAGTAACGAGAAAACGAGAGTAAGGTGATGAGTACCCAGCTCTCTTGGTCCAGATGTTAACGTCACGGACTGAGGTTTTCCAGGGTTTATCCCTCAGCTTCAGCTCCACTTTACTTTTCTCGTCCTCGCCTCTATCCTATCACGGCCTGAGCCAAAGATACGTAACGGCCATAAATAAAATTCAATAAAGTGGTGAATAAACATCTAGAAGCTTTCTTCGTTTGTGCTGCAAAGGCAGTAGATTTTAGTAGAAAGTTGAATGCAGCTACGGAGAATGTCTCTTTCACCAGGAAGAATTTGACCATATTAGCAATGGTCGAACCAAACTTAAGGTAGCTACTCTTATGAACAATGAGCTTTGTAATAAAGAAGAAAAAAAATGGACATTGACACATGTAATATTCATAAGATCCTCAATGCATACAGAAATGCAGTTGAAGAACTTGGAGACAGTGCTTCTGATTTCATCCTGTTTGTTTACAGTAAAAAATTTCCTGGAGTTTTTAAAGAGATACAGAATAACGTAAAGGCACCATATCATCCTTCGTCAAAATGAAATGAAGCATGCGCCGAGTTGCAGACTTTCAATGGAGAACGCAGGTAACAGAATTCTAGAACTGTGGCGTGCTTCAGTTGAATATTTTTAACATTTATTCTAAAGCGGAAAAGTTCAATGATGGAGAAGGCGAACTATCAGAAAATTGCTTAACTGTTAAGAAGGCCATCAATTAAAGCTGAAATCATGTTTGTTCTCTCTAGTGCAAAGCATTTTATAAGATTTTCCGGAGTATTTCAGAAAGATTATCTGTGTTCACGTCTTGTACAATGAAATAAATTTTCTTCTGAGAAGTTTGATAGGTAAGATTTCTGAAACTGTTTTAGAAAACATTACAGAAGATTGAGGAGAAGGGTGAGCATTGCCTTACATATAGAATAATGCCCCCCCCCCCTCCCTCACACACACACATTACTCGACACGGAGATTTTGTTCCTAAAAATTCTTATTTATATGCTTTTTCTGGTCCCTAAAAGTCCTTTATTGTGTTAAACAAGTCTCTAAAGTACCTAATTTTCACTGACCTACACGGTGGCAGAATTGTACGTCACAAAATACAATTACTGTACACTGAACTATTTGCATGCTAGTGTATAAGAGCATATTGAGTGCAGACATACCGCTTCCCTTCATCAAGTGGAGAACCCATTCAGTTTGGTGCATATTGATTCTATAGTGTGTATTTGAGAACTCGTATAGTATTTCATTGGTAGTTATCCCATGAGTTATGGCAAGTAAGTATATAGGTTAGAAGTAGATATAGCCTACTGTCTTCCTTCGTCAAAGGAAGAAGCCCTGCAAAGGAGTACTGCGTATAAGGACCGTTTTCTGCCCATTGATCGGTTGTTTTTAAATTTTGCATGCAACAACTAGACAAAATAAATAATTAAAACTGATAAAGCTATCCAAATTAAATTTTATGTGGCAAGTGCAAGGACCACGAACTTATTTACAGTTAGAATTTAAAGACAAAATGGGGGATAAATAGATTTTTTATTTTTGATAGATTAGAAGCTATCAAAATAATTATTTTGTGGCGACTTTTGGAGCTGAAACCAGTTCTTTTGCATTTCCACTAAAAAAATCCATTGAAATTGTTGACATTTTTGGCATCTTACTTAAACTACAATATAGCGGAAAGCAGTCTGTGAACACTACATTTTTAGAGTATATAATAGGTCCCTGTAGTACTCTCCATTCAAGGATTGTGATATGCCGTTTATCACAAGTGCGACCATTCCCAAAATTTTAGCACTAGCTCTAGAAAACCCCTGTTTGTGTATGGTGAAATTGTCTCACGTCGCCACTTGTTGTGCTGAGAAGAGGTGAACACTGTACTTTGGTAGTCGATCGGGACGTGGCCATCTATGTGGTATTGCGTCATTACTCCCATGTGTCAAACACCAGGTGTTTCTAATCCGAAGACCATTTAGCGTGTATGCTGTTTTACCGAGTAATCTGGAATTGTTTATCGTAGATTGATACTTCTGTCATATTGAAATTATAACAAGTGGGTCATATCATCATATTAATAATTTACTTTCGCATGTGATTATCGTACGTGGGGGGACCCAAAAGAAACCGGAATCATTCTCTGGTGGGCGGATCCGTTGTAAGACATGCTTCTGCCGCTAGATACCGCTTGCTGGAGCCCTTCCGCATTAGTCTACCGACCATCGTTGTTGAGCGAAGTCTTGGTTCCACGTAGTAAACTATTTGTTAAGCGCCTCTCGCTTGTTCTGCGATTTTTGTGATGATTGAAAAGTGGAAACAACGCATGAGTCTGAAATTCTGGTCTCTGATTGGGGAAACAGCTGCAATGCTTGAAAAGGCTTAGAATGAACTGATCTGGGAAAAACAAAACTTTGATAGTGGTTTTCCCCAGAAAACAGAATTTCAGACTCATGCGTTGTTTCCACTTTTCAGTCATCACAAAAGTCGCAGAACAAGCGAGAGGCGCTTAAAAAAAAAAAAAAAAAAAACTGCGTGGAACGACGACTGTTCCACAACGCTGGTAGGGGTAGACTGATGCAGAAGGTATATAGCGTTAGAAGCATGTACTACAACGGATCCGCCAACCAGAGAACGATTCCGGTTTCTTTTGGGTCCCCCCCTCGTAATTTGATCTTTCTTATATTCATTAAAGTGTTGATCTTTTCCATCTTTTCAGAAAGAAGCGTGGTCAAAAAGGTTAAAATCCACGAAGTTTGGTTCTTCCCAAGCGGTAAGCATACAAGAATATTAGTCATAATTTTATTACGAAGTGTACATTTCAGTCTTGTTATTAGCACACATCTTCTAAAGAACGAAGGTAAAATGAAGAACCGCTTTCACTACTGCTTTTTTTTGCGTGTTTGTCATGGGTATTATCTTTAAAAATTCTCAATAAAAACTAAAAGTACTCTCGCGTAGTATATTTGAAATCATTCACGGCATTTAGGCTTCTCTGGCCCAGGTCGGGATAAGGGAGAAGATTAAGAAGGTAGCGGCGAGTCTTAAAGTACCATCTCAATATTTACCCGGTGAAACTTAGAGATACCCTGCAAAATCTGTCAGGATGGTCGACCGCGCTGTTCGAACACGGCTGACTACCCATTGTAGATCCGAAGTGAGCAACTTTACTGCCAGGACCACGGAGGCAGGGTGCGTAGTACATATTTGTAGGTTTGTGTATTAAATTTATTACGTAACAAATCTGTGGGTGCATACAAGAACCTGATAAGTAACAGGTTTAAAGATCGGAGAAAACATTGTCCCTTATAGCGGGCAGACTGTACAGAAATGCCATCCTTTGGACAAGCAAATATTGTTTCCGGACATCCATTTTTTTAGAGAACATAAAGTAAAGTGTGTTGGGAGAGTAACTATTTTCTTTTTAATGTCACTTGTCAAGTTCTTGCATGTATCCACAGAAATTATATGTACGAGGTGGTGTGACAAACACACATACACACGCACACACAAGAAAAGAATAGGACTGTACACATAATTCAGTCTAAATATAAAATTAGTTCTTCGCGATGTTATCACCTTCAAAGTAGTTCCCTTCGGCATTCACACACGTCTGCATTCATTGCTTCCATTGTTGGTAACATTTTCGGAAGTCAGTTTCAGTAAGGTCCTTCAGGAGCGTTTACCGCTTCTACCTTAACGTCTTCAATTGAGGAGAAATCCCTTAATGCCAGATTTAACCTTAGGAAATAAAAACATCACATGGAGCTAAATCTGGGGGATAAGGTGCCGGTCGGGTGGCCCAGCGGTCTGCGGCGGTAGGCCATCGGCTCGAAGGTCCCGAGTTCGCGTCCCGGCAGGGGCATGGGTGTGGATTTTAACAGCTAAAGGGCGAATTGTGACGGGCCGAAGTCCAAAGTTACTAGACTGGCTCATATCAAAATAAAGTTTTAAAAAGTTTGGCGAATAAGGAGGTTGCTTCATCACAGCAATGTTCTTGCTGGTCAGATACTGCTTGACAGATAGCGCCTTGTGAGCGGGTGCGTTGTCCTGATTCAAACTCCATCCATCACGCCACAACTGAAGCCTTTTTTCTAAATTTTTCACCAAGTCTTTTCAGTACCTCCATGTAGAAGTGCTGATTTACAGTTTGACCACTGGGAACCTACTCAGTCATTACAATTCCACGAATATCGAAAAATACAATCAACATTGCTTTGAATTTTGAACGTGACCTGCGAGCTTTTTTCGGTCTTGGGGATTCTGTACACTTCCACTGCACAGACTGGCGCTTACTTTCAGGGTCGTAGGTAAAATCGATGTCTCATCGCAAGTAACGACAGATTCCAACAAACTTGGCTAATTTCTAAGGCGTTGTAACATGTTCTCACACACCACTTTACAGCACAGTTTTTGGTCATCTGACAGCACTTTGGTACAACCTTCGCACAAATCTTCTTCATGTTCATTTCCTCAGAATGCGCCGAACAGCTCCCCTATTCAAGTTAACTAACTCAGCCACTACACGAACCTCGGTCACCTCTTATCACTTCACGAACTCTTAATGTGTTGGTCGGTAATCGCAGCTCGTGGGCCTGTACATTCATTGTCTTCCACACTGTCCTTTTTCTCCGAAAACCGCTTATGCCATTTGAACATGCGTGTTCTAGACAAAGTTTCTTCCCCATAAGCCTCAGTTAACATTTGGAGTGTTTCTGTTGCCGATTAGTTTCACAAGAAATTTTTAGGAGTTCACAATTTTTGTCTCAGCTGCCCTTTTCTTTCCCAGATCCATATTTTCAAGAGCTTCTACTCTTCAGTCATCTTACAATCCTAGAGTTCACATTTCACTTGTATTCAATAATAATAATAATAATAATAAAGTAAGTCTTTTTCGTAACTTCTTTAATTGGCCTCAAGGAGGATTTTCGTGCCTTTCTGACTGTTTGTTTCCTTCATTGTTTTTCACACCTTTAATTCTTCTTCTTGCTTAAAAACTACTGGATGCCTGTGCTACTTCCATCCTTTGTTTCAGTCATAATTTTCTGTACTTTTCCATTTTTTTATATACCTAGTTACGATGATAAGCCGAAACACTGAAAATGAAGGGGTTCGAGTCCCGGCAGGGGTGTGGATTTTAACTGGCTGCAAATGGGCGAATCGTGACGAGCCCATATAAAATAAAGTTTACCAAAGTTTTTTACTGAGAATGAAGGAAATAGATACATAACAATTAAGAATGAGAACATAGAGAAAGTAAACAAATTTAGATACGTGGAGGATATGTAACAACCAAAATCAAGGTTATAAAAGAAATGAAAAGTTGTTTAGCATCGGGCAACGCATACTTCTACTCAGTCTAGAAACTCCTGACCTCGCGATTAATGACAAGAAAGTTGAAACTAAATATACAGAACGGTTATTCTGCCGGTAATACTTTACGGTTGTGAAAGTTGGAGTACGGCCCTAACAGATGAACATAAATTACGAGTTAAAATATAAGTCACACCTACCTACACACGGTAGGTGTGATTTATATTTTATCATGTTTTCCTCACTGCGTCACCAATACGAAGATAAATTACGAGTGTTTGAAAATAAGGTCTTGAGAAAGCCAAAACGGGACGAGATGACTGGAGAAAACTGCATAATGAAGAACTTCACGGACTTTACGACTCACCCGATGTTTTGTAAGAATAATGAAATCGCGACGACTAAGGTGGTCATGTAGCTCGGATGCGAGAAAACGAAGATTATATTCCATCGTGGTTGACAAGCCGGAAGGAAAAAGACCGTTGGGAAAACCGAGGCGACGTTGAGAGGATAATATTAGAAGGGATCTTTGGGAAGTAGGTGTTTGTGATGAAAACTGGCTTGATCTTGCTCAGGAGAGAATCCTATGAAGAACGTTTGCTTCTCTGGCGATGAACTTGCTAGTTGCGTAAGCCATAGAGTAAGTAAGAAAGTAAGTAGGTATAGTTTTCGGTACTTTCAGTCTTGTTCTATATTCTTTCTCGTAGATCTTTCATTGTATTGTTGATAGATATTTTAGTCACTTGAAGCTACGAATTCATAATATTTACTTTGTCCAACTGTGTCCTCGTGCCGCTGTTAAGTCATTCTTTTACCTCGGGCGGAAGAGAGATAGATTCCTTTATGACTCTACTACGATCTGCAGTTCCATTTCTTAAATTTCCTTGTGGTTTCATCACTCAATTTTCAAGTGTTATTGTTTAAAATAGGTACTGAATACTAAAATGCATTTAATATGTGTACAGGAAATCGAACCAAGGACCGATGAACGTAATAAACGTAACATTTTAAAAAAATTTTGTGCCAGTAATTTAGTCTTGAACCTATGGCATGCTACATGGATTTAAATCTCACTTTTAAATTCTTGTTTACAATTTGTATTACATATCTGTTTAGGTTACTTCCTACGAATCCATTATGAGTTATTCGAGTGGGCTCAAATCCTATCTACCTCAGTAATACGAAAAGAATGCTGTGCAGAAAGGAGAAAATTCTGTATTTATCTTCTTTCGTAACTGGCAAGAAATAAAATTATTTCCGAACAAGAGTTCGGCATAAGAGTTCCTGCGGTACGCAAGTTAACTTAAAATCATTATAAAAGCACTATTTTTTTCTTTTCTTTTCATTTCTTTCTTTCATTTCTTTTTTTTTTCTTTTTTTTTAGTGTCAAATGACATGCATTTAACATTCAATAAATAGGAAGTTATTGTACTTGATTTTATGCCTCATTCTTAAGATTCTTAGTAGAACGACGTCTCTCAGACGCAGTTGCAGATTAGCGTAGTGTACGGATTCCTTATTATATGTACTATCCCAACGTTTATTTCTTAGAATAGAGAGTTGTTGAAATTCCCGGCATAATTAGAGCCTACTAGTCTTTAGACAACAACCTGAGTCACTCACTACCCCGTTTACTAACGTGAAATGGAAAGGTGGAGTCCTATAATCCCTTCCCCCTCATTACATGTTTCGTTAAAAACTAAGTGAAGCATGTTTCCTGTTGTACACAAACATAAAATGAACATGGAAGTGTTCCTTGGTCTCTTACGTCGAAATGTTTAGTGTCTCGTCAATTCTGTATTTGTCAAGCGTTCTGCAAAATTTCGTAATTTAAGGTTTCATACTTTATTCAGTTGATAGAATACATTTGAAGCCTAGTAACGCAATCTCTAACACTCACAAATATTCCAATTTAAACTTACGAAGTATGGAAGAGTAGAAATAAAATCATTTCAAGTTTATAGTCACCGTTTAACAATAGATTTATGTTTAAATTTGCTATGTTTGATTTACTAAGCCGTGAGTTTTTTTTAAAAAAAAATGATAATAAACATTTTAGCAAAAGATATACCACCTTCAAAACCGCGCTAAGAAGCAAAAAGTAATAATACAATGGATAAGAAAACTTATCTACTAGATAAAGTACAACTTTCGTGGTGAGGGAGGATATTTTTTCTAACGCAGTGGTTATCAGAGTTTGGGAGCTCGCCGCAAGTTGTTTCACCGGGCGGGATATTATGAGACAGCAGTATAGTAGGTATGAGACAGGAGCCTCTAGAGTCATCACTGGTTCCAAAGGTGAATAGGTGAGTCATAGCTCGAGAAATGTCTGGACTTCTCCAAATCCTAGTTGAGAGTTCTATATAAACTGCTCAACATTATAATTATGCACAAGATACAACCCGTGTTGTTAGGTTGAGTGATGTTTCTGTAGCGCTACACTTTCGGGCTTCTGAAAATATATATAGACTTACTCATTTAAGAATAAAGATATTTAAAGTCTGAACTTTTTTTTTTTTTTTTTTTTTCACGATAAAGCCATTCCATTTCGGGGCACACCCTTTGAGAATAACTGGTCTAAGATATGTTACTGGACTTGTAGCGAAATTCTGTAATCCAGGTACTGTAGAGGCAAAATAGAGTGATGGGGAATTATTACTTTTGTGGCTAGTGGTCAGCCGTCTTCAGTTGTAGACAAGAAGGAAGTTCACTGAACACACGTGCACAATTTAAAGGTATAGAAAAACAAGACGGTGGACGTTCACATCAAAAACAATTTACGACGTTCCGCGCGTGCGCAAGTACTAATGGGAGACGGGTGTTGAAATGGTGTTGAAAATTGAGCTGAGTACAATAAATAATAATAAAAATTGGAACTCAGTAAGGAAAACGTAGTCAGGGAAGTGGAATAAGTGTAGAAATCGCAATCGGAGAAAGTGGGATACAATATAGAAAACGCACCCCGAAAAAAGTGGGATTTAGTGTAGAAAACAAACCCTGAAAAAAGTGGAATATAGTATAGTAGGAAACGTAAAGAAAAGGGAGTAGGTTGCCGAGTCAGTCACAAAAACAGGGAGACAATATAGAAAACGCAAAAAAAAAAGTAAATGGACAGAGAAGGAGAAGTGTGGGTGTAGACGTGGAGAGAAGAAAAAAATACTGCAGGTTTAGACCAACTTTCAGTTTAGCTCTCAAGCCCTGAATGAAAGATCCTTCCCAGAGACGACATGTGGATAGAATATGAATTATAGCTATACGGAAACTATCATCGAAGTCAGTGTTGTCCAGTTACGTGTGCGTAGACACCGGCGAATCGGGTCTATTGGTGACGGAAAAGTGGCGATGATTATTGACACGGATTCTCAAAGAACATAGAATGCCGGGCAGAGTATACAGGTTGGGATATACAGTAATGACGTTTGAGGATTAACAGGTTCCTTCGGGATGTAGAGTGAAGTTGCCAACGGCTGTGCTGATAGAGATAGATGGAGATGTAATAAGAATGGGAAAGGTTTTACATCTATCGCTGTTACATTTGTGGGTGAGAACTGAAGGTAAATAGGACGAAGGGTTAGTGTGGACCAAGATATTTCTAAGACTGGGAGGATGTTGAAAAACTAATCTCGGCCTGGTGAGAAAGACAGATCTGGTATCGGGGTCAGATTGAAGTATATGGAAGTGAGAATGCAGAATTTGATCTTGATAAGTTTAGGACGAAATTGTGTGATTAAGACCGGAGGGTTCGGGTTGGTGTTGGGAGTATGAGCAGATGGAGTGTGTGGCTGCACGTCGAATCTGTTTGGTTACGAGGTTAAGTGGATAGCCTCGGCTGACTAAAGCCTTCTACAGGCGTTCGTTGTAGGTTTCGGTTGCAGAGGTGGTGGAATTCAGGCGTTATCCTCTGAGCGCAAAGGAGAAGTGTATAGCTCTTTTGGTGTGGTAAGGAGGGGGACTTGAATAATGCAAGTATTGCCTGTGATTGGTTTGTTTTTTATGAACGGAAGTGGTAAGGGTGTAGTTTACTAAAGTGATGTCTACATCAAGGAATGTGACTTAAGTGTTTGAGATGGACCAAGTGAACTGAACAACACGGGACTGGTTCAGCTGTTCTAGAATCGTGTTGAGACTGGGCTCTCCATTAGCACATCGTCCAAAAAATGTACCCAAAGTAGAGGAGTCAACGGTTGGATTTGTAGGAAATCGTGTTCAAGCTTGCCCATGAACAGGTTGGTGTAGGAAGTGGCCATTCTTGCACACATGGCTGCGCCTCATGTTTGTTTTCAAAAGTAAAGTTGTTACAGTTGAGATCTAGGTTGGCTAGATTTAGAAAGAAAGCTGTTGTTGGAATGTGAGGTTTAGACCTCTGGTTGAGGAAGGAGTCCACAGCTGCAAGTCCATGGACATGAGGAATGTTAGTGTATAAGAAGTTACATCTATAGTAACTAGCAGTATGTCGCAAGGGAGAGGCGGTAATTTACGGATTATTTCAAGGAAGTGTAAGCAGGCAGTGCTTGAACATGTGGTTGTAAGGATTGAACGAAAACGGACATACGTTCAGTAGGGGAATTATAGCGTGCCACTATGGGTCTGCTAGGGTTACCGGGTTTGTGAATCTTTGGTACTAGGTAGAAAGTAGGGGTGCGTGGGCTGTCTTGATTTAGGTATTTTACAAGGGCTTTATGCTGGGAGCGGCTTAGGTTTGGTTGGTCGGGAATTTGTTGAAAGAATTTTCTATTGCTACTTGCGGAAATTATTGCCGAGATGTATCGTTCAAGGGGATGACTGCTAGGAAGGGGTGATGGATTCTGCGGTGATGAAGAGCGGAAACTTTCCAGGCTAGAATGAAGTTCACTGGAGAATACTGAAGGACTTGAAGGATTTTTGGCCCAGAAGTAGCGCTATTTTAGTATGCGGGCAGATCATAAAACATCTTTGAGAAGAAGGAAGTGATAGTAAGATTTAGAGGTTGAAAATGTGAGATATTTGTATATTATACCCAGCTCAGTTTTCCACACAAAATATCGTGTTCAAAGCCCGTTTTCCGTCAGTCAGTACTTGGCACACTCGCAGAACGTCGTGAATTGATTTTGATATGAATGTCCGCCATCTTGTTTTTCTATACCTTTAAATTGTGCACGAGTGTTGAGTGACCTTCTTTCTTGTCTAAAACTGAAGACGGCTGAAGCCGAAAATTATAAGTAACTTTATAGTGTATATTGTGTGTAATTGTGCACGTGATCTTCGTGAAGATACTACGTAAGTACAATCCCTTTCCTCTCTTCAAATTTCACCAATTATATAAGAGTGTTTTAAAATTTCACCGGCAAACTTCGGGAGGTGATTCCTCACAGCAAAGCAAGAAGAAAGTTCATTTGAAGAAATTCAAAATTATGCATAGTTTCGGAGATACATGTACTAAAAGACCGGCCGGGTAGCCATGCGGTCTACGCCGGTAGGCCAACGACTCTAAAATCCCGAGTTCGAGTCCCGGCAGGGGCATGGATGTGGATTTTAATGGCTAAAGGGCGAATCGTGACGGGCCAAAGTCCAAAGTTACTAGACTGGCCCATATAAAAATCCAGTTTACCAAGTTTTACATGCACTCAAAATTACGGCAGCATCGTCACAAATGACGTCATAGCTCGACACATTGGCGGTGTCGGCTTAGTAAATCACACTCGAAGTAGTATAGCATACATCTTTTTTAAACTTTTATTTTTATATGGGCCAGTTTAGTAACTTTGGACTTCGGCCCGTCACGATTTGTCTTTAGCTGTTAAGTGTTAAAATCCACACCCATGCCCCAGCCGGGACTCGAACCCGGGACCGTTGAGTCGATAGACTACCGCCGCAGACCGCTCGACCACCCGGCCGGCAGGATACATCTATTTAAGCAATGTTTTTTTTTTTTTTGATTGATTGAGTGCCACATACATAGACAGGTTTCGCAATGTAAGGATTAAATTGTCAAGGAATTAAATGGTGTAATAGGACAAGCATGGAAATCCCCTCGAAGCTGTATTCGACAATCATAAACATAACTTAAATTGAGCACTACTACGAGTGTGATTTGCTAAGCCAACACCGTTTACTCCATTACTTGAGGTATGACGTCATTTGTGACAATGCGGCCGTGACTTTGAGCGCCTGTTTCTCCGAAACTTTGCATAATTTTGAATTTCTTCAAAAGAACTTTCGTCTTACTTCGATGTAAGGAATCACCTCCAGACGTTTGTCGGTGTAATTTTAAAGCACGCTACAGGGTGGATAAAAACTCACTGTCAAAATTTTAGGAACGGAAAGTTCTCATCAAAATAAAGTAAAGATGTGTCTTTGTAATTTGTCGAATTACGTTTAGTTTCGGAGCTACAGGCTGCCGAAAGCGTGGGAAAATGAACTTTAGAACTTGGCATTTCCGATATCAATTAACAGTAGAACTGCGGGGGCAAGGTACCCTGAAGGACTTTCAACCTGCTCTATCCAAAAGTGCATATTTCGAAATTGTGCGATGCTGCACAAGGGATTCCCCAAAGGAACTAAGGGATTCCTAGAAAATATCAAGTAAAGTTAGGCCGAAATGTGCATGAACTTGACGATTTTCCAGCATGTAACAATAATTCGTTTGCACGAAGTCAATATGTCAAACAGGTTCCATTTGCCAAGTGAATTTTGTAAAAAATATGCATAACCAACAGGAGTCAGAGCTATTCTCCGACTGGCATACATTCAACGAACTATTTATTTATTTATCAATGAGAGAGAATATAATTGCAAACCTGAATGGCGATAATTAATCATGTAAACAAATCAGTATAGGGTATTAGACGAACTCAGTGGTCAAGTAGTCACAGGTGTCAAGTCATGAGTTCCGCGTGATGAGACTACCAGGTAAAGGTCATGAACTCTAGCTAGTAGTCATAACTAAAGTTCCGCATTAGAGTCCCGGCTGGGAACCAACTTTGTATAATTTGAAAGCACAAAACAAAAGCTTAATCGAAGCGAGATGGGATAGGGCTGTTGCTTACTAAAATGACCCGTAAGTACAAATTGTTTTTTTTTTTTTTTTTTTTTTTTTTTAAAGAAATCATGACGCGGGAATGTTACACACTTATTAATAATTATGAAAAAGGGAAGAAATAAGACATGTTTGAATTCAGTTAACATAACGTGCACAATATTCCGAACACATTTACATCCGATCATCCTCATGCATTTGTACAGTTGGATTATGGAATATGAAAATGTTGAAATTACCTGTTCAACACTTAATAAAATAATAATAATAATAATAATAAAACATTATGTCCTAAAGATCGAACCTGCTTTCGGAACGGTTTCTGCTATGTACCTCCATGTGCAGACAAACATACTTATAGAAAGACACACAAATATAATTAATTAATTAAACCCGACACATTATTCCAAACACATTCTAATCGTTCTCATGTATTTGTACGGTTGGATGGAATCTGAAAATGTTGAGATCTGCCTACATAATTAATGTTTTGGTTTTAACATTGCTGACTACTTAACTTCATTTCATCTCCCCTATCTTCAAAGAATTATTTTAAGTAGAACCTGTATAAAAAGAATAAAAACTTTACATCTCTGTTTTTATGCAACCACGCATGGTAGTTTCTTTGACAAAATTCGAATTATTTAGAACCTCTTATTTTGGAATTTCACAAACCTTCCTCCAGAATTTCTTGCTCCAAACTTTAATACTTAAACTTTCAATTTAAAACGCAATCACACTTTGCGTGATGATTAGGCAGATCTTAACATTTTCAAATTCCATAATCCAACCGTACAAATGCATGAGAATGATCGGGCGTAAATGTGTTCGGGTTATTGTGCACGTTATGCCAACTGAATTCAAACGTGTCTCATTTCTTTCCTTTTTCATTCGTAATTATTAATGTCTTTAACATGCCCTTGTCATCATTTCTGAAAAAAAAAAAACTACACACTTCTATTTATGGATCGTTTTGGTAACCAAGAATCTCACCCCATCTTGCTTCTATTAAGTTTTTGTCTAGTACCTTCAAATTTCACAAAGTTCACCCAGGTCTCAACCGTGGAACTCTATGTCTGTCTCATAATCTGACATCTGTGACTACTTCTTGACCACTGCGTTCGTCTATTCCCTATACTACACTGTTTACATAATTAACCATGGCCATCCAGGTTTGCGATGACATTTACTCTCATCGGTAACAAATAAATCAGTAGTTCGTTGAATGTATGCCAGTTCGGAGAATAGCTGTGACTCCTGTTGGTTATGCTACCACGCATATTTACAAGAATCATTCGGCAAATGAAATCTGTTTGAGATATCGACTTGGCGCTAACGAATTATTGTTACTTGCTGGAAAATCGTCAAGTGCATGCACATTTCAGCCTACCTTTACTTCAGAGAATTTCTGGGAATGCCCTAGTTCCTTTGGGGAATCCCTTGCGCAGCCATCGCACAGTTTTGAAATATGCCATTTTGGATATAGCAGGTTGGAAGTCTTTGAGGGTACCTTGACCCCACAGTTCTACTGTTAATGGTATCGGTAATGCCAAGCTCTAAAGTTCATTTTCCCACGCTTTCGGCAGCCTGTAGACGACGCACCCAGAAAAATGGGATTTAGTATAGAGAACGGAGCCAGAGAAAGTGAAATATAGTATAGGAAACGCAATGAAAAGGAAGTAGGATGCCGAGTCAATCACAAAAAGTGAGAGTCAGTTTAGAAAACGCTTTGAAAAAAAAAAAAAAAGGCTGGAAGTGAATGGGCAGGGGAGGATTGGAAGTGTGGGTGTAGACTTGGAAGAAGAAAGAAAAAAAATTACTCCAGATCTAGATCAGGTTTCAGTTTAGCTTTGAAGTCCTGAATGAAAGCTTCCCAGAAACGACGCGTGCATGTCTTAAGTGGTTGGGGATAGGGTATGTATTATAGCTATGCGGAAATTGTCATCGAAGTCAGTGTTGTGCAGTTGCATGTGTGCAGACACTGGCAAATCGGGTCTGTCGGTGACGGAAAAATGGCTGTGATTATTGACACGGAGATTCAAAGAATCACCTGTTACTCCCACATAGAATGCCAGGCATTGTGTGCAGGTTAGGATATGTACCCAAATTAAATTATGTCCCTTTTTAAAGTCTGCTAAAATAATCAAGTAGTTGTCTTCTATATTTGTATATGAATATTACTTTTGAAATTTATTCGGTATACTTCACTGTCATTGTTAAAAGGGAACCTATTTCGTAAAAAACAAATTATACTTATCCCCTTTTAATATTGACTGATCCAGTTATGCAATATAAAATATGTAATAAATTATTGTTTCTGTATTTCAGAAAGAATATGGCAAAAATAAAATAGCAGGAGTAAACGTAACCAGCGGGAGATTAACTGTAAGTGTAATGTGAGTTTACTGTTAATATAGTAATTGTTAACGTGCTAATGACGTTTACTTTTCATTTTATTGTTACCCTGCACGGTTGTTTTGGGGCACTTTTGTACTTTCAATTACTTGAAAGTGCTTAAAGAAGTTTCTATCCAACAAAGCACATTATCTTCTGTCACTTCCTATGTTTGGTAATGTTTGTAAGCTACAACATTGTTTTCATGCTTAAGTAAAATGTATACAGAAGCCATAATTTTCCCAATTTAATAATTATGCTCCCCCTGAGTGTCATCTTTCTTTCCAAGAATATCCGTATTTGCTGGTATGTTGAACTTTTGCTGTGCAGGAAAAAATACGGGAAACCATACACCGTACGAAAACTGAGATTGTAATTGGGACCTGCCTACCCAGTACAACTGATTGTAAACTGATCTGCCTACCAACATCTTCTCTCTCAACCTATTCCAACGTGATCCTGAAGTGCCTAAAGGCCATAAATAAATAAATAAAAACAACCACAAAACAACTAGTCTGCTTATTTTCTAATATAGGAATAACAGCCTTACTATGATTCGAATAAGTAGCCTTACTATGGACGATAGTATCTACTGTCGCAGGTTGTTTCTTAAGGTCACAAGATTCTATCGAGAACAACTAATAAATGGATGAACACCTTAGTAAGTAATGAAATCAGTGTTTATCTGAGTTAATTTTGTGTTTATGCGTTGTAATGGTGCTTAAGAAGACAGCCGGCACATTAATCAATATTAATCCACATATATTTATGTAAAAATATAACAGTTTTTTCCGTAACGAGCAACCAGTTGGTTGTCGCGTAGCAACGAGTGTCCACAGTTACCTAGGATTGATGGCTATACACATGGCTTAAGTCAAGTGTACTAGAAGTATATGCTAAGAGTGGCAACCCTTCCTAGATTCCTTATTTAAAAAGAATTAGTGTGTACTTTTGTGTTCAGATAAAATAAATTAGCAGGATCATTTTCGCTGATCTCTCTAAACATTTTTTCATTAATCACGTGTCTTATTTTACAAAGTTTTTCATATGTTTTATTGATTCACACTGCACACCTTAGACACACAATCATAGTGGTTATCGACATAACCAAAACGGCCTCTTGTGTTTCCTTTATGTATCTACAGACCTTGACACATACAAATATTACCTTTATGGTCAGTAATTTTACAGTCACGGGTGTTTGCCAACTATGCTATGTTAAAGTTAGGATGTATCTCAGTTACTACTGTCGATTTTCTCCTCTCTATAATATTTAGTCTTTTCATAAGTACTGTTACAATGTAGGTACAAGAAACATTGAAGTATGATGAACGACATTTGAACGTGCATTTAATGTGCTATAAGTCACGAATCAAATTTACAAATGACCACTCTTTGCACGCATAGAGGCTCTGTGTTGTACTGATCACTTGTCTATTGCAGTACGCTTCGGCGCTATAGAGAGAGCCGCCATTGCTGTCACTAAGTATTACCGTAAACTGTCCGTTGTGGGGTGTCTCGGCTTGCAAAAGATGCCCTCAAGTACTGACCACTGTTTGTAGTTCGGTCTGGCAAACGGTCAATCAGCAATGGCCATGAGCTTTGTGCTTGAGGGCAGAATCTCGTTGGAAGGTCCACTGCACATTCTTGAACAAGGTGTTGCCAGAGTCTTTCGCAATTGGATCCAACAGAGTTTTCGTACACTCGAACACTGTTTTTTTTACACCATTATCGTAAAAATGAAGGCATGTTACACTGAGAGAGAATGATGGCCTCGCTAAATCTTTGAAGAATTTTCATGTGCTACCTGAGAACACGACGCATACACTATAATTCTAGCGATTGAAACATTTTTCGATGGTTAAGATATATATATATAAGGTAAATTTAAGACAAATGAAGGGAAAAAAAAAGGATAATACAGCTTATAGTTTCGTATTAGATCACACATATTCACATATAAAAAGTCACTATATTTCGTGTATTACACGTTTTCAAGTATAGAGGAAGAGAGCGAGGTTCACGTGTTCACAAAGTACAAGTTTGAAGAGACAGTAGCGGACAAAGCATTAAAACTGGAGAACAACTGACTGCCATATCGCGTCGATTTCCGGAACTTGAAATAATTATAGCGTGTAAGTACAGGGTGGGATCGTGGATGGAATTGTGTTGAAAATGCAAAGGAAAAGGAGCTCTGAATGGATTTGAATCAGTAATTTCCTATGAATGTCTTAGTAGGAATACTACTTATGTGTGTAGTGATCTCTTATTAAATGTGTAATACTGTGGGAGAAACTGTAAATGCTCTGTGTTTATGCAATGTGTAGTTTATTATGTAATTGCATGTATACTAAACAGGAACTGTTGTTATGAACATACACTCATTAAACTGGGAATAAATAGAGTTATTTACTTAATCTGATCTAATGTGTTTTGATATTACGTATCGGCTGCATAACTTAATGATAACTAATTTAATAGTAACTAATAGCTTGGTATGTTACTTAAACTAACATATATAGATAATATATTGTTACCAAACACAAAGTTAGATGGGTAGCCTCGGTTGACTAGAGGCCCGTGGAGGCGTTGGTTGTAAGTTTCATTAGCAGAGCTGGTGGAATTCAGGCGTTGTACTCTGAAGGCAAGGGAGAAAGGAATCACTTTCTTGGTGTGGTAAAGATGGGAACTTGAGTAGTGTAAATAGTGCATATGGTTAATAGGTTTTATGTGAACGAAAGTATTGAGAGTGTTGTTTTCTAAAGTGATGTCCACGTCAAGGAATGTGAGTATTTTGTTAGAGACTAACCAAGTGAGCTGGACAACACGGAATTGGTTCAGCTGTTCTAGGAATGTATTTATATTTGATGGTATGTATATATATCGTTTGGAGAACAATTGACTGCTGTATGGCGCGTGGAACAATTGGCAGCTGTACAGCGTGTAAGTTCGGGATAGGATTTTGGAATGAAAAGTGTTGAAAATGCAGAGAAAACGGGTGAGAGTTATTGAAGGTTAAGTCCAGGATACATTTTCGCGCTTTAACCATGAATAAAGGCGCCCTCCCACAGATGGCGTGTTGAGGTGCTGGTCGTAGGAGGTAAAATGTGGATTATGGCAACCAGGAAAGTCCCAATTGGTGTTGTGGGACTCGGTGTGTAAGGAGACTGGGGTATCGGGTTTGCTGATAGTACAAAAGTGACGATGGTTGTTTCCCGCACATAAAAAAGGCATCACAGAAATTGCAGTTTATGTATATATAACATTAGAGGTGTGGCATGTACCCTTGGAATTTAGAGTGTACCGGCCATTAGCAGTATTGATAGTGACTGTGGCATAAGTGATTAAAATGGAGCAGGTCTTACATCTTGGTCTCATGCAAGTACTATACATATTAGTTTTTAAGTGTATTTTCGCCTGTGGAACAAGAGCTGTTAGGATGGTAAGAAAAGGTAGAAAAAGATACTTACATGACGGAATACACGAACATCACAAACACAATAGAAAAGCGGAAACATTTCGCCGAAGTTTTCTTACATGGGAGGAGAGAAAATGGACAGAGAAGACTGGTACGGGAAAGAACACCATGTTGCCTAGAGGTAAATTAGGATAAAAAAATGTACTTACATATCAGGTTGAAAGAAAGGTATATAGGAACTTCACAAACCCAATAAAAATTCGACAACGTTTCAACGAAGGCGTGTTCACTTCATAGGAGAGGAGACAAACAGAGAGGACTGGTACTAGAGAGTGTCCATGTTTTCCAAAATATTTTTATTGTGTTTGTGAAGTTCCTATACACCTGTATTTGAATTCTAATATGTAATTATTGTGAATAGCTTTCTTTAATATGTTGGTGCGCTATTACGCTTATTTTCTTTGAAATGTCTTACGGAAGTCTTTAGTCGACAACTTACGTGTGGTCGATGACTCAGGTGCATTTGTACTAAAGTCAGTGATATCTTCATACGAGAATTTCACATAGTAGTTTGCTACTCCCTTAATCTGAATCTGGGTTTACTGCAGTTTTGAAATCGTGTCACGCAATCACGAGTAGAAATTTATAAGAATTTTCTCATACTTACTTTTTCTTTAGCCTTTTTTCTGTGGAACTTCCTTTCTATGCTTTGAAAAAAATCTTGAGTGTATTGTGATTCAAACGCTTATACCTTTCCTATGGTAAATGTTACCCAGTGTTTCGATATCTTTATTTATACATTTAATTTATATATTAGTACCGATTAATTGATTGAATTAACAATTCAGAAATTAAACAATATAAGGCAGGTATACATCTCATTACATCTAATAAATGCAATAACTTCCTGTGAGTATTGCTTTTAACATTGGAATATAAAAATTTGAGTTATTGCTTAAATTTGAAAATGAATTTTCCACTTATATAGAAAAATAATTCGAATGAGAGTAGAAATATTTTTGAGATTCCTAGTTGACTATACCCTACCAGAAATTTGAGAACAATTTTGTCATGCGCACATTCCAAGGTTTGTCTTAGGCGACATGAATTTCCATCTTAGCGTTACTTATTTAATTTCTTGGAGGCTTTATATCCTACACCCTTCGAAAACATTTTTATTTTCATAGGAGTGCAGTTTTCACGACTAACTTCTTTCTTCTTGTCAATTTAAAAGTCCAGTTGAATAGTTTTTATATGTACTTGTATTGATATATATTTTAGATTTTAAGTTTCTCGAAATTATTTGCATTTGTACCAACTAAAACTATACCAATACCACGACTTATGTACAGTTGCTTCGCACTTAAGTCTGATTAGCATGCAGTTGCGTCGCCATTTTCTTCACGATTTGCATCTATAACATTGTGCTTACACTTACGTTATCCTCTGGAAGCAATTAGATCGTAAGTGCGAGGTGTGGGTAGATAGAGTTTAATCTGACTTAAGACACAATTATTAATATATACATAGAGTATCATTGTTACAATATTATCTTTTGATCGTAATAATGTTATTACATACTTGTAATATAGTTTCTTGCTTTTATGTTTGAGGTTCGACGGGGACTATTTCTGCATGGGAAGAGGTCTGACTATGCAAAGAGGGGTAAGTTTTAACATTTATCACTATTAGATCTTTATTATGACATCTGAAGGTTTATATAAATACTACCTAAGCCTCCACTATTATCTAATAAGCAGAGGCTACCTTCCTATACTTCTAACCAAACACACCAAACGTGTGCCCACTGGCCTTACTCAGTTCCGTCCAGGATAGTAAAGTTAATTAAATAAAGCCTTTCCACTTCTATATTCTTCAGTCTGATCCTAGTACTAAATTGATATTTCCCATCAAGCTGATATTATTTTTCAACATACTTCCTACTTAGAAACGTGGTCTGTACAAACCCTCTATTCTATTTATCTGTAGTTTCCGTTTATAAATGCAGTTAGCCTAGATCCCAGACCTGCCACCTCCTAGTTATCTTTCCAATTATCTGTATCAGTACTGCGAATGTTAATTGCATAAAGTTGTTACTCTTCGAATAGTATATAAATAAGCTAACATCCACAATTTGTGCTGCCTTCTACGGGAGAAACATGTAGAACCATAAACGTTAGAATCAATGATTGCCTCTACTTCTTCGCCACTGACAAACCAGATACAATATCATACATATAATATCATTTCGTACATACTTAATCCATACAATATCATTTTTGATTTTACGAAAGTTGTTAGTACATCAAAAAATAAGGGAAAAAGTCGTAGTCGCTGGGCTGGAAATTTCGCCGCGTTTCGGAGCCACAGGATTCCGAAAGGTTGGGAAAAAGAAATCTAGAGCTTCATATTTCCAATACCATTAACAGTAGAGCTGATGCGACGTTCTATTATCAAAGACAGACGACTCGCTCTGTCAAAAACTCCATATTCCATTGCTTACGCAAATGATTCCCAGAAATTCTATGAAGTAATGAAGGTCGAATTGAGCATCAAAAGTTCAACTTTCCATCAGGTAACAATAATTCGTGTGCTCCAGTCCAAGTCGGTTTCTCAGGCACGTTCCATATAGCGAAAGATTTTTAAAAATGGATGGTTGCACAACAATCAGGAGTAAGAATTGCAGACATTAACGAATCATGTTTTATTTATTTATCATCTTCTGATCAACAATGGGTAGGCATGTGGTTTCGAACCATTCTGACTGAAATTTTCCAGGGTTTTTCTCTTTCACCAGGCGAATCCCGGGATGGTACCTTAAGAAAGACCCTGGCCGATACCTTCCCGATCCTCTATCTGAGCTATCACAACCTTAGCCAGATGATACCAAAAGGCCTTAAATAAAATTCAAAATTATTTGTTATCAATGAGAGAGAATGCCGAGAACGGATTTCAGTGACTACGTATCACATCTTTACTCATACCGGAAGGTCGTGGCTTGAGCCAGAGTTGCCTAAAGGCCTTATAAATTCAATTCGGAATGTCGTCTTATTCATGCTCATGTCGACCCACTTTTATTTAGGACTTTCGATGCGCTGCAAATTAACAAGGAGGTACGTCATCAGTTTATCACAGGGATTGGGGATAAGACACGTGAAAGCCAGCATGTAGTGCAAGGGGGCACAGTGTGTCTGAAGTAGGGATGTCAACGACTCGCCCGATTCGAGTCGCGACTCGGTCAGACTCGAGTCGAGTCGGTGCTCAGTACCTACTCGAGTCGAGTGGGCGCTCACTATGTGCTCGAGTCGAGTGGGCACTCACTATGTGCTCGAGTCGAGTCGGTACTCAGAACTGCTCGAGTCGAGTCGGTACTCAGAACTGCTCGAGTCGAGTCGAGTCGGTACTCAGAACTGCTCGAGTCGAGTCGAGTCGGTACTCAGAACTGCTCGAGTCGAGTCGGTACTCAGAACTGCCCGAGTCGAGTCGAGTCGGTACTCAGAACTGCTCGAGTCGAGCCGAGTCGCTGCTTAGAGAGACTCACGCTGCGACTCGGTTGCAGTGTGTCGAGCTCGAGCGTCAGACTCGCCGCTCGAGCCGAGCGGATTGACATAACCGTCAGAAAAGGAGTCAGTGCACGAGGTCATAGTAATGCAAAGTTATCTTACCTCATAATTTATACACAGCTATCTCGGTTTTCTACTTGTTCAGGTATTCGAAAAAACTTATAACAACAAATTGTGTTGCCAGAGAGATCAATAAACTAACTTCACATCGACTATAATGCTTTCTAGTATCATTGTTTCCAAAGTTAGTAGGAAAGAGAAAGCAAATAGTGAAACTAAATGACCTTAAAAAAAATAATAAACTTTTTAAAGACATTCCTTTCTTAATCAATGCGTAGTAAAAAAAAAAATGTTTATGCATGCCTAAAAAGAAAAGCATGGGGCGCGCTCTCATATACAGTCAGTTCATAAATTCTTGAAATGACGCGCCCCATTCTTTTCTTTTTATAGTAATGCATAAACAAAAAATTTTTTTTTTACTTTAGGATGAATTGATTAAGAAAATAATGTCTAAAAAGTTTTTTTTTTTAGTTATTTCGATGTGAACGACTCGGTCAGAGTCGAGTCGAGTCGGTGCTCAGTACCTACTCGAGTCGAGTCAGTGGTCACAACTGCCCGAGTCGAGTCGGCGTTCACTATGTGCCCGAGTCGAGTCGGCGTTCACTATGTGCCCGAATCGAGTCGGCGCTCAGTAGCTGCCCGAATCGAGTCGGCCCTCAGTAGCTGCCCGAATCGAGTCGGCCCTCAGTAGCTGCCCGAGTCGAGCCGAGTCGGCGCTCACTATGTGCTCGAGTCGACCCGATCCGCTGCTCAGAGAGACTCACGCCGCGACTCGGTTACAGTGAGTCGAGCTCGAGCGACGACTCGACTCGAGCTTTAGACTCGCCGCTCGAGCCGAGCGGATTGACATCCCTAGTCTGAAGGGGGCTGGGCGGCCTGAGCCGCGGGGGTTGGGGTGGGGGGTCGCAACTCCCGGTTACTCTGTGTATACGCAAATGTGCTGTTATCTGTATCTTATTCCAATCTCTGTCCTGTTATTTGCAGGCTCAAGTCCCATTGCACAACTTTCGCACCCATTGCACAACTTTGGAATGTGGATTTTTGATAGCGAAGGTTCGAAATCTTCGATGGTAGTATGCCGTATTGGTTCTACTGTTCGAGGTATTAGAAATGCGATGCTCTGAAGTTCATTCTTCCTACGCGTTTGGCAGATTGTAACTCCGAAACGCGGCTGAATTTTCACCGCGATAATTAGGACTTTGTTTTTCGCTGTGGCTATCATCCTGGTTCTAACAGCCAATGCTTTTACTTAGCGTCTTTGAGAAGGAAGTCATTGATAACTTGGGAACAAGTGTGAATCTTGGCCTCAACTTCGCGTAATTTCTCACAGTTTCGGGTTGAGCCAAAGTTGCCTAAAAATTGCAAATTAATTAAATCCCGGTAGCATCTTTCCCAGGTTAATCCAGTCTGGTTCACCTGCTCTTATCACTACGTGTTTTAGATTGTATCCCACATGTTCGCCTCTTATTTCCCTACCTAAGAATTGTGTACCATCTGCTGTTCCTCAATATTGGTGGTTGGTTTGTTTCAATCTTCGTTCATCTTTGCTTTATTTTCGTTTTAGATATATCTGTCTTAAGATAGTGTAATATTTTTAGATAACTCACCAGGTGGTGTCTACCGATCATGAAAGTCGTAAATTTTGCTTCAAGTTATGAAGTTTTTTTCTCGAACAGTATAATAGTAAGGTGAAGAGTTCGTGTAGTATTCCTTCTTTTGTTCTCTTCGCGCTTCCATGGCAGTGTTATGTCGAAATATCACGAATTTCTTTCTAGTTAAGAGTATTTTAATATGTTGCAACTACGGAGTGTTGTTCCACGTAAACACTTGCTCTTTTCTGCTCTTTACATGAAAGTATTTTGAATAAAGAATTTCATTAAGATCATGAAAAAAAGTCTTGAATTTTGCTTCTATAAATTCTGTAGACACACTATTGTTACAAACCACTCATTTCTCAACACGTAACTTCGGTTCTGCCTTTTCCTGCAGTGCTTATTCGTTGAATTGTCTCACTGATGCGATCGTCAGGTATATTGGATTCACTGTTCTGTTTGCGCTTTATTGTCAAACGTGTGACGCTTTATTGTCTTTTACTTCTTTAGCACTGATAATTATAAGTAAGTTAAAGAATAAAAGAAAAGATCTTCCTTGATACGAGATGGAAAAGGGGCTACGGTGGCTCAGTTGATAGAGCGCTCACCTCTGGTGCTAGGGGTCGTCGGATCGATTCCTGCTCATACCATGTGGGCTTTGTGGTGGACAGACACCGTGTGCGTGGGTTTTCTCGGGGTGCTACCGTTTCCTCCCACTTTCTTCATTCCACCAATTCATCCCATCATCATCCATACGGCCTGATCCATAGTTGCCTAAAGGTCTTAAAATAAAATTCAATTCAATTCAATACGAGATTGAAAACTACTGCTAGCGAATGATAAAAGATACGCTTGTAGACATTTTTCAATTTCTTGACTTTTTATCTACGTTCATACTGTATCACTTTCTTTGTGCATCTGATTCTTGGAAACGGCATTTCTATTCTTTTTTATTGAGTCTCATTGTTGAAGCTAATTTTAACGTAGTGATTAATTAGTTGGAAATTAACATGTTATACTTTGTTGTGAGAAAGAACAATTAAGACTAAGGATTAACGCATTCGCTCTAGTCCGACGCATTTTCATTCACGATAATTCCCGAGATGAGGAGGGAAACAACTTCTTCATTTTTTTAGTTAACTTTCAATTATATCAAAATGAAATGTATTATTCTTGTGATATAATTAAATTGAATTAGTGTTCGAATTGACATATATTAACTAGGAGGATGGTATGGTTGGGACATTCGAATTCAGTTTTAATTCTAACTATGAGGCCTCATATCTGTCGTTTGTCCTACCATGAAAACTAACAGGGTGTGTCCCTCCTGGAAAACTTGGAATACTCAGGGAATTTTATAAATCTGTAAAACTCAGGGAAATCTATAATTTATTTTTGAAATTTATGAAGTTGACCTGTCCACAGTTGGTAAGAGGTCGTGGGTTCGATTCCCACTGCTGGCCGGATTTTTTCAATGTGTTAAAATCCTCTATTTTAAAAAAATAAAATTTCACTTGTGAAATACCAATAATGTACAAGGTACAAGGTGCTTGGACTGGGTGGTGGTGGGATTAAAGCAAATGACATTGCCTATTATTTACATGTTTCACTATACTAAGAACCCAGGGAATTAAAAAAAAAAAAAAAGAATATCGTGGAAAACCTGGAAAACTCAGGGAATTTCAAATCACTAAATTCGTAGTCACCTTGGAACTAGAGTGGAAATATTCTCGCTAGCAACATTGTTAGGTCGTCCACTCCGCGATGTTTCTGGTCTCTCTAAACTGGTTGACGTGGGGACGAACGTTGGATCGCTTTCCTGGCGCTCTTTGTGCATTCTCCCATCTTAATTCACCTAGCGTGGAATATAAATACAAGCTGTATTCGTTTCTCGAATGTTAATTTTTCAGCTATCATTCAGTAAATAAATAACAGAATTATATAAAGCGCATATAGTGCGCAACATATGGACTATGTGTTCCTAACTACTTCTTAATTCTCATTATTTTGTGTAGCGCTTCGACACATTGACAGTCGAATACAAGTTAAACTCATAAGTCACTCATAGAACAAGTGAGGCGAGCCCAGTCAGGGGTCTATGCTTATATGTTTCAGCAGCGAGCGTCTAATTTGGATGATATATGTGTCGGTAAATTTTCGTCGAGACCTTTCGAACACCTCAACCACCTCCGTACCCCTAGTAGTTCATGAGTTGAAACTTGTCGACGGATAAATAGACAGTCGAACATTGCGGGAATATAAGGCTTCCCAGCTTCAGAACTGCTGAAGCCTACCAATAGTGGCCATCTCGAGTAAGAAAAAAAACTTACGTTTTCATGCGTATAATTAGACGTTTAAGTCGTAGTATCGTAGATGACAAAGTTACCGATTGTACAGAAGTAGTAAACGCGTTCACAGCAACCACATGTGGACCACCCCATTGCTCTGTGGTTATTAAAAGGCGTAGAACTGTGCACAGAACAATGGGAAGTCATTCCTATATTATAAAATGTCACACGTGTACAGGTTTTTGAATTCTTCCGTTTCTCTATCACACACTGTGGGATTGATAGTCTCCAAGCTGCTTAATTCTTTGTTTATTGTGTTCATATGTGCATTAGCAATTAAATATGGCAAAATGGACCTGTAGTCTCTTCCAGTCAATGTAGTAGGTTCTCGTATCAAAGCAAAATCTGAGACAAATGGAAAACAAATATTAGATTCTGAAAAGTTCCGTTAAAGTGATTTCTTACTTATCACTTGAGTAACACGTCTCTTCACGTTGCAAGTAACGTAACCAATTTACAATTATAAATATTTTGCATTATCTCCTTTTATTGCTATTTTATTTAGTATTCAAAACAGTCCTGGTTTTCATGACCACCAGATTTTTGGATGTTAGAAATATTGCCAAGTACATAATTCGTTCATTTTTCCAGTACATTGACTAATTCTCTTGACAGTACCATCGTCGTGTCTAACTTTTTTTGCTTCTTTTTAAATATGTAGTATATTTCATGCAGGCATTGTCTATATTCGAAATGTAGTTGCGTTGCAATTTTCGCTTTATGATGTGTACTTCGTTTATGCCAGATATTTTGACACTCCCATACTGTTTTACTATTTTCATATTTCATGTTCCTTTAATAAAATATTGTTATCCTTTTGTTTTTCCTGTTTATGTATTTAATTTACGTATATTACCTAGTGGCATTTAATTTCATATATTTCTGGACAATGTTTTCTTTGTGAAAAGTAAGATTTTTAATTTGAAAGGCATTTCTTGACAATAGAAGGAATATTTTTTCTAAATCCAAAATTTTCCAGTGTTTTTCTTGGTTTCCCCCATGCTTTCTCACGTTCATGTGCATCTATTCTGAAAGATTTTTTGTATTTTGTTTTCTTAGTTTTTGGTATTTACTTCCATTGATCTTTTTATATTTTCATATCTTTCCATCAGTTACTGATATATGTATTCATTTTGTATCCTAATTCAAAAATTGTGTTAATTTCCCATTTCAGATCATCTTAGTTAGAGATAATTTTATAAGCTCATTTCAGAAAGTTTTTCCATATATTGAGTTGGCTCTTTTATACATAGATCTATATTATGCTTCAAGACAAACTGGAGAAAAAATTGAAGAACGTATCCAGTATTTAACTCATAAACTGAGAGAGATTTGAAGGACATCACAAATTTATTTTAATATGCACAATTTGCAGTGAAACCATAAGTTTCATTTGAAGAAGGTGTAAAATTATTCTTTTTGTTTTGTATGACAAGTGAAGTGGTATAAAGAAATAAAAGAGCTTCACTGTATATGATGATAATGAGTGTTTTATCTAGAGGCAGTTTTATGACCCGAAGCTTCCCAGCAAAGATGAACCGATAATTTAGCATTTTCTTTCTTGGGATGAAATAGATGGGTAATATCCTAAAGTGCGTTAGCACTTTTAAGTGGATTTTGAGTCATTGCGTTAAATGTGCTCTCATCGGAAGTCGAATAAATCGCTCATCTCTGGGGAATTCCTGTGTGAGAGAATCAAAATAGACCTCTAACTGAAGTGAATTAGGTTATTTCTAACAAAACTAGAAACAGTAATTTAAGATACCATATCGACTGGTCTGGTTTTGTGCTAGCTTGTTAGAGACTCACACATACAGAAAAGTTTCATCAGATTCAGTTTGCAGACCTAATTCGTCGTAGATCTTCACGCTGTGTGAAAATATACAGTGAACAAACGAAACGGATGGTGAACAAACGAAAACAGATTTTTATTATATTCGAAAATCTGTCTCTTGCATTTTATTATGAAAGTACAATGTTTGTTTAAAACGTTTTTTAAAATTCTAATCAATTTCATACTTTTCAAAATTAGTTTTTATGAAATTTTGCGTGTTCTTCAAATCGCATCTGGTATTCATTTTTTCTGAAAAAAACTCAGTTACATTTTAAAATATAAGCTTCGGTTTGTGAACTAACAGTACTTGTTTGGTTTATTGGAAGAACAATTGTTACTGAAAAATGCATAATTTAGGTCAGAAGAGTTGATGCATTCGTATAGTAGATGCTTTAATGTTTTTGTACATTGTTATTGAATTCTAGGGGGTGTTTTTTTATTGAAATTGTTCTTTTCACAGAGTTGTACATTCCTCAAGAAAAAAAGGCTCGCATGGAAGAGGACCTTCATAAAATTATTGATCTTGCTAATGCATCCCTTAAAAATCATCACCCAGTCTGCGATGTTGATGTCTTACCGTACAAGAAAAAAGAGTTTTCGAGTGTGGAAGACAGTATACAGCAAAATATAAGCAAACAGAAAAAGAATAGTAAGCAGATCACAAATTCATTTAAGTAAGTTTTTCGTTAAATTATTATGTACTACCTTTCAGTTTTATTGCTTACAACTTAATTATTGGTGTAACTTATCGTAGAGCAGATTTCCTATATCTTAAATTTTGCGTGCAATTCTTACTTTGCCACATTAAAAAATAATTTGGCATGTTTGTTTGTACTCAAGGATTTGTTCGAGACCTGTAGCGATTGGGAAGAAACAAATTTCAGATCGGAAAGTTTATAACGTTTGTATCCATTAAAGACAAGAGAAATGGAAAATAAACTTGTTGCTCTGCGCTCTGAAAATTATATCATTGTTGTTAGTTTTTTTTGTGTGTGTGTGTGGTGGGGGGAGTTTACACACTGCATCTCATATTTTACATATACATTTTATTTAACAACATATACAAACAACTCTCATAAACAGAACTCAGACACACATTAAATCATCAATTGGCCTGAAGATGAAATGAATTCCGTCTCGAAAGGTCTATCCACAGTTGTATTAACAGCAGATTCACATCAAGCAAAGGGATAGAAACTGGGCAGTCCAAGATACAATATTCGCAGACCATAAATACAATGGAACAACGAGGAACCTGCAGAACTACTGGCTTTGTGAAGAGAGAGAGGAAATAATGCCTCCTCCTTTCCTTGTGAGAAATTATAATTATTGTTATTATTCTCGTGTCAGAAACATGTACAAACACAGATACAATAATTCATAAAACATTATAACATTTTTGACCAAAACTTGGCCACGTCCAGTGCACTCTCTGAGGGATGATGTAGGTCGTCTTCCATGCATGAAATTGGACATCGTTGACACTGAAGCATGTGTCTAACTTTCTGGTCTTCTTCGCAATCCCATTTGATGTTATCATTTTTAATATAATCCCATCTTGCCAAGATCACCTTGGACCTGCCCACTCCTGACCTCAGTCTGTTCAAAAACTTTCAGCTATTATTTTCCAACCAGAGTTTTTTTTTTTTTTTTTTTTTTACAACTGTAACCTGGCCCTGTAAGTTCCTTTGATGTTCTTAAGAATCTGTTCGTGAACCGAAGCCTTTGTACATGGGGTTCCTGTCCATATAACGGGAGTGGGTATTCTAATGTTCCACTTTTTCCAATCTACAAGTCTCGTTGAGAGCTACATCCGCCTGTTTGGCGTGAGATGAATTGTACCATACAGGACAGGCAAACTCTGCGGCAGAATAGCACAGTGCCATTGCCGATGTTCGGATAGTTTGTGGTTGACTACCCCACTGTGATCCAACTAACTTTGCAGCAAGTTGTTCCTGGTGGAAATTTTCAACTTTCAATTCATGCAGTGCCTCTTGAATGTTAGAGATCTGTCCAGCGAGTGTTACAATATTCTAGTTCAAAGCTTGACCGTATAATCTTCGTCGGGCTTCCCTATTTCTCAAATTGAATGCGCATACTTGTCTTTGTGGGATTTGGCTTAAGCTGGTTTGCGCTGTAGTAACTTGACAAACCTTCGAGGGCGTTACTCAGATTGCTCTCCACTGTTTCAAAGTCTGTGCTCTGTGTGGCCAGAGCAAGATCGTCTGCATACAAGAAACTCCTGCTGTTACGGAATTTAACCATAATTAGGTTGAAGTCGAGACTCCCAAAATAAAAAAAAAGATACTAACCCCGTGCAGACAAAAAAGAAATCTTGATATATTATTGGAATATAACAATAATAATAATAATAATAATAAAATAGAATTTATAAACAATTGGTTATTAAACAGCTATACTATACAAACGGAAAACTACCTCTCAATAAAATTTGGCTATATCAATTATGAAGAGAGCAACCAAATTATTATCCACTATATAAATCCGGAACTCATAACATTCTCTATTTGGTTGGCCCAATTGGTGGCCCTTACACATGATCGATTTAATTTGGATGAAATGGAGAAGAAGAAAATAGAGGTATGTGAAGACCAAAATCTTGAAGTATATTTGTCAATAAATAGGTATGGATGCGGATTCATGCATATTAAATCATCAAGGGAGAACGTCGTAAGTGACTTGGATTTGACGCTTGAGCTGCTGTCGGCTTTGCGCGGAGACACTAAAACGAAAATTACGATTCCGGCGATTGGAATGGGATTATGGAAAGCGGATCCATACATGGTTCTAAAGAAAATAAAACAATGGGAAAATAAAATCAACAACATTGGTTTCGAAATGATAGTCAACGACCAGATACTCTTTAGAACCATATCAACAGCACTAGAAGACTTAAACAAGGAGAAGCAAAACGAAGGGGAAGAAAAGAACACAGAAGAAAATATAACTATGGATCTGATAAACCGAATAAGGGACGAAGAAAGAAAGGATGCAGAAACCGAAGAAATAGAAAAAGGAAAAATAGAAGGAAGTACGACTCACAAGAAGAAGAGGAAATCTCGGATTCCAAGATTATATAGGAAAAAAGGAGTGAAAAGCACCACATTGGTGGAGGATATGGAACTTGAAACGGACTTGGAGACAATGGAAGACACGAGAGACCAGTGGGTGAATGGATAGAAAAAGAAGACATAGACAAACCAAACTTTAATCCGAATAAATTTTATGAAAAATTACAACCTATCAAAACCGCAGATGCTGAAGGCGGCCCTTAGAGTGGTGATAAGGAACATCCACCCGCAGGGAAAAACTATAACTTCTTCGACAATAGAGGAGGTTGATAAAATCAACCTAAGAGCAAATGGTATAACTACTGACCCCACGGATCTGCTATCACTAATACACAAGGTATTCGAAAGAAGAGAGGAGTCCTTTCAAATGAATAATGTATACAGGCAGGTTGTTATGGCGTATGGAAGAATAGTTTTTAACCCGGCTGAGAAATTTCCTGCCTGCTGTGTCCACACAAGACAACCTTAGTAACATTCAAAGTTGACCAAATTAATTTAGATAGATCCAAATTGGCAACATCCGACACTATTGTGAAAAAGAAGATGTGGATATAGTATGTATGCAGGAACCTTATACATATAAAGGTAAATTAATAGGTATGCCGCTGGATGCCGTAACAATACTGCCTGAAGATCCCAGCCCAATGGTGGCGGTAATGGTCCTTAAATAAGACATAAAGACTCTGGTGTATCTGAGATATGTAGATAGGTGGACGATATGCGTGGAAATGAGTAGAGGGAATCACAAGATTGTAATAGTAAACATATATTGCCAATTCTCCCTTCCGAGATATGTTTTTGTACAAAAACTTGATGATATTTTAAATGGTTTTCAAATAGAGACAACGTTATTTTGGGGGATCTGAATGCTAAATCTCCACTCTGGCACTGCCCCAATACGGATGAAAACGGAGAGAAATTTGAAGAGTTAATCGAACAACATAATTTAACAGTCATCAATAAGGAGGGACTGCCACCAACCTTTAGGGGCAGGTCTGGAGTGGAATCCAATATAGACGTAACGTTAACAAAGGGGTATATTTGTAATAGTATATTTGATTGGATTGTTGATGAACATGCAACTACTAGCGTCCACGGCGCCGTCCGCTTTATAATAGATATCGAAAGGAATCAAACCAATAATGAACAATTAGATCTAAATAACAACTTCAACTATAATGTAAACAAATTAAATTTGAAGAAAGTTTGTTGCTTCCACAGATAGAACCAGGTTGCAATCTAACAGACTTAACAAACAAAATAGAAGAAGCCATAAGAAATGCCATCAAAAAATCAACTCCAATAATCAAAAACACCAACAACAACAGGAAACCATTCTGAACAAAGGAATTGGATAATCTTAAAAGAAAGCTCAAGGCTAGCAGAAAGAGTAATAGGGCGGCAGGAGACCACATTCTGAGAACAAGAAGATTGCAGAACTACAGGAGTATTAAGCAACAATTCGAGAAAGAACTCAAGGACACCAAGAAGAAAACATGGAATAAATTTGTGAAAAGCAACCTTAACCAGGATCTCTGGGGCATGCCATACAAAATCATAATGTCTAAATTAAGGGTTAAAAGCTCATTCAACACATTGAAAGACGACCGAGGCGAACACACCACAAATTGGAAAAGTACAATAGAACTACTACACAACAAACTTTTTCCCGATGACTGCATCCAGGATGACAACGAGGGGAATAGAAGAACCAGGGAGAATGCAAAGACTGCTCCACACTGCGAGGCGGAAGATCCGGATGAGCTACATGTTACGAACGAACAAATTGTACAAATATTGAAAAATCTTAAACCAAAAAAGGCTCCAGGTCCAGACCATGTAAAAAAATGAAATATTTAAAATAAATTCAAACATATGGATTCCATAGCTAACCAGGCTATTCAATGAATGTATAAGCCAAGAGGTGTTTACTGACCCATGGAAAGAAGCTAATTATTACTTAAAGGGGAGGACAAAGATAAACAAAATCCCAAGTCATATAGACCGATTTGTTTGCTTAATACTATTAGCAAAATTTTCGAGAAAATACTAGCAACGAAAATAAATGAAAAAGGAAAGATCTAGTAAATTGCAGGAGGTTGCAGTTTGGATTTCGTCCAGGAAAATCTACGGAGGACGCGATCAATGAATTGTGCAATAGCATCTACATGTTAAAAAGTGGCAACTGTAAATATGTAATTAGAATATTCTTCGATATCATTGGAGCGTTCGATAACTTATGGTGGCCTGCAATATTAGAGGAATTAAAGAAAATCAAATTACATGGTAAACTGTGGAAATTGTTAAGAACTACTTTGTAAATAGAATAATAAAGGTGGAAACAGAGGACGGCGTCGTGGCTAAAACGCCGACTAAGGGTTGCCCGCAGGGTTCGGTGTTGGGCCCGGTATTCTGGGACTTAGCCTTCCAGACATAGAATGACATCGTGATGTAAAGAAAATAAATTAGCAATATCATCGGATAAGACAAAATACGTACTATTTAAGGTAAATCTAAATTTCAATAGAGGTCATCAAAGTGAATAATAAGACAATAAAAAGAGAGAGGCATGTAAAATATCTAGGATTAATATTGGACGAAGAATTAAATTTTAGACAACATACAACCCTAATTAAGAACAAAGCAATAAAAATCTCACACAAATTGGTAAGAATCGCAACAAACGAATTAAAAATTCCAATTAAAATAATAACTTAGCACGATGTCATTATAAGATATGCAGCCAGCGTTTGAAGCCACAGATTAGATGACATCCGACAAAGGCAAATAATAGATAGGTCGCAAAGACAGCTGCTATTGCGCCTATGAGGTGTCTACAGAACAACATGAGTAGAGGCCCTCCAGGCTGCTCTGACTGTCCTACCTATGCATCTTCAAGTAAAAAAGTTGGGCGCAACGTACTGGTTAAAAAGAGGCAACCAGGATAAAGTTACTAGAATTACTACATAGACCAGCAGAAAACAAATCGGACATTGATTTTTCCCGGATGTCGGGGAACGACTGGATATGGAGCTGGAGATTATTGATGGACTGCTGCATTTCCTAACTGGTCACGGCCCTTTTCGTCAAAACTTACATCTAATGCATATAGTTTAAGACAACATGTGCCATATATGCAAGACGGTGGCGACGCCAGAGCAAGTAACACTGTATTGCAGAGAAACAGAAAATAAAGCTCCTGTTGAAGAAAGAAAGCTCCTGGGGAAGACGCCCGTCACGGAGGTTCTGCGAACACCGGAACTGGTGACGCTCCTCAGGGAGCTGACAAAAAAAATTTCGAATTTCCAAAAGGAAAAAATCCTAAATGGCATAGACCGCCCTGCGCGACAAGGAAGATTGAGACAGAAGATGGGAATGTGGCCCAATAGCTCTAGCAGCCACGAACGTGAATAGCAAATTATGTTTAAAATTTTCTCTCATTCAGGTAAAAATCTACTTTACCTTAAATTACTCAATTTCATTATTATATGTACCGGGACACCGAGACAGTAACTTCAAACAGGAATAGTCCTAGTCAAACGAGGCCGTTTTGAATTGAATGAACCTTTATTGTACGGCGAAGTTCAGTATACGCTGCTCTTCCACTTAACCCAAAAAATTAAAAAAGAAAAATATAATACAATTACACAATATATATATACAGATGCTTATCAGAATAATGGAAACACCTGAACGAAAGTGCAACTTACCAGATTAATATGGTGTCGGGCCACCTTTCGCCTTCAGAACAGCATTGATGCGACGTGGGATGGAGGCATGGAGGTCGTGAATGGTAGCAAGTGGAATATTACACCATTCGTCGTGCAGGGCATCGGCCAGTTCTGTGAGAGAGGATGGAGGTGGAAATCGTCGCCGGAGTCGTGTTTCCAAGATGGACCACAGATCTTCAATTATGTTGAGATCTGGGGATTGGGCGGGCCAGGGGAGGTGTTGAACTTCATCCCGATGTTCCTCAAACCACGCTGCAACATCTCCAGCTGTGTGAATGGGTGCATTATCATCCTGGAATATGGCGTCATTGTCCGGGAACAACATCCGGACCATAGGATGCAAGTGGTTTCCTAAAATTGCGACATAATCGTTGGCAGTGATGCGTCCGCGAAGTGTGACCACAGGACCCAATGAAAACCATGATATTGCGGCCCACAGCATCACCGTGCCGCCGCCATGTTTCACAGTTGGGCGGAGACACTGCAGATCATACGCTTCTTTGGGCGTTCTCCACACATAAACACGGCCCGTGGTTTGAAAAAGGGTGAATGGTGACTCATCCGACCATACCACACGTTTCCAGTCGTCAACGGTCCAAGTTGCATGGTCGCGGCACCATTTGCGGCGTGCTAAAGCGTTCTGGTCCCTGATGAGAGGTTTGGCCCGTGCAACACGACCCCGTAAGTTCATGTCATGTAATTCGCGGCGGACTGTGATTGTCGAAACAGGTTGGGGGAGGTGCTGATTGAGTTCCTCCGTCACTTGCGCCGCAGTGGCACGACGGTTCCGCGTGACAATGCGCTTTAATACCCGGCGTGTCCTGTCACTGATGCTTTTCTTCCGCCCACTGTTCCGCTTCCCCGATGTGGTTTTCCCGTGTGTTGTGTAGGCCGTCATCACCTTCGACACTGTCCCTGGCGACACACCTAACACACTAGCCACTGCCGTCACACTCACTCCACATAACCGCGCACCAACAATTTGCCCTCTTTGAAACTCTGAGAGGTCTCCCATTTTACACTACCTCCGTCTGCTGCAGCCACTGCACACTCCTGTTCCACGACGCCTGACGTAGTATGGAGACCGACCTAACACACCACCACCAGCAGTCCGGCGCTGCGGTCGCCACGACACCACTGCCAACCCATACATCTGACGTGTTGCCAACTACAGGTGTTTCCATTATTCTGATAAGCATCTGTATATATATATAAGTACAATACAAAAGTATAGAATACACCAAGAAAAAAAGATACGTAGTATACAGACAAATGTTCATAATAGAGTTATGTAGTTAATTACACTCGATACCACACAAACTTGAAAAATATATATATACAAAAAGAGAAAATGCCCAGTACAAGAAAAAATAAAAAGTATAGAATGCAACACAATACAAAAGTATAGATACACTGAAGAAAAAAGTTCGTGCTATACAAAGTAGTGAAAGTTAATAGAGTTAATTACACTCTATATTACACAAACTTAGTATTTTTTTTAATTTTTTTAAAAAGTCCAAGTATATTATACAACCCCTTTTACAGTTGTGCAACATATTGTTATATTATACAACTACCCAGATCATAAAAAAAAAAAAAAACAGATAATTATACTCGATATTACATAAAAGAAAAGGAAAATGAAGAAATAGAGAGGTTTCGTGTCATTTTAACCAGAGTCATAACTGTTCGTTAGTTGTTGCTTCTGGAGCAAATACTCCGTCAATTTTGATTTAAATTTATTGAAGGTATTACATTGAGCTATTTCTTTCGGTAACGAGTTCCACGCTCTAGCAGCAGAAACAGAGAAAGCACCAGCAGTCTTGGATAAACGGTAACGGGGAACATTTAATGAATTAGAATTTCAGGTTGAATAAGAATGATAAGATGACCGAGTAACTAATGCCGGCCGAGCGGTCTGCGGTAGGCCATCGGCTCGAAGGCCCCGGGTTCAAGTCCCGGCATGTGTGTGGATTTTAACAGCTAAAGGTGAAACATGACAGGCCGAAGTCCAAAGTTACTAGACTGGCCCGTATAAAAATAAAGTTTACCAAAGTCTTTTTTTTTCTTTTTTTTTACCGAGTAACTAGTTTATGAAGTAGATAATCCGGCAACTTGTTCTTTATTATTTTATGAAGCAAACAGCAGAGTAGTAAGTATCTTTTTCTAGACATGTTTAACAGATTCGCATTGTTTAGATAATATAGTACATGTTCAGATTTCTTAAACCCATATGCAAAACGAATAGCTGCGTTCTGCACAGTTGGAATCGCGCGCATATTATTGACTAATAAGAGTGGACCATAAACTGCATCGCAATAATCGAAGTGAGGCAGCAGAAGAGTTAGCACAAGGTGTAGTTTTTTGCTTTCATTGAAGTACAAACCGTACTTCGTACAGGATTTGGTTGTGTGAGCATTCCAGTTGAGGGTATCATCGAAATTGAGTCCAAGATTTGTCACTACTTTAGAATACGATATGGGAAAGTTAAGAATGTTTATATCTAAGTTATTGGAAGTTAGAGTTTTCAGATTATTTTTAGTGCCAATTACAGTATAGTTACACTTGTTAGGATTAATTACTATGCCGTTCTGTTTACACCATTTCTCAGTCGCTCGAAGGTCATAATTTAAAAGCCTAACTGCTTTGAATTAGACTGGGCGAGCCTGAAATCAACAGTTGAGTGTCGTCTGCATAAAAATGGCACTTCGAATGTTTGATTACGTTCACAATATCAGCTAGATACAAGGAAAACAGTAGCGGACCCAGTATGGAGCCTTGAGGTATCCCAGCTTCGACTGTTGCCGTTGAAGATATCTTAGTATCCGCCATGCTTTTTAAACACACTTATTGTTGCCTACTGGATAGGTAAGTTTAAAAACATTTAATAGCAGAATCTGTGAAGTTAAATTATTTCTTCTTAGCTAATAAGATATCATGTTGCACTAAATCGAAAACTTTTGTTAGATCAAGTAGTGTTAAAATTACAGTCTGTGAATTATTAACGGAACGTAAAATTTCATCACTTACCTGGAGTAGAGCTGTTGTCGTACTGTACATTTTACGGAAAGCCTGATTGAACGGGTGGCAAAATACCGTTATTTGAGATGTAAGCAATCCATTGGTTTTGGACGATTTTCTCCAGTACGTTGGTCATTATAGGGAGAATACTGATTGGGCGTAAGTCATTGGGAGAAAATCTTTTGCTTCTTTGGTAAAGGAATTACTTTTGCCACTTTCCATGTGCGGGGAAAGGAGATCCTATAAGCATTGCTTCTGTAAGGCAACCCCAGTTATCAGCCTATAAGCATAGTGAGAATATCAGCAATGAATTGCAGCTTATCATATTTCGTCATAATGTTGCCGCTGTTCGACTCATTTTTTGGATTCGGGAATGGTTTTCCAGTGGATACCTTTCCTGTCACCAGCATACTACTGTAAAGACGACTATATACAATAGATCGAACTCAGGACTCGAGTATTTCGAAGTATATATCGTATCCACTTATATTGTGGTATTTATATTAGTAGTATTATTGTACGCCTTTGTACTAAAGTCAAACTTTTCCCCCTTCAAGTCATTAAAATAAACTAACAATGATAAAAGAAAGAAAAAAAAGCTGTCTAGAAATTAATTCAATGAAAATAAAAGTCAGTAGAAGGGGGGGAAATAATTAAACATAGAAATAATATGTTTATTATTATTTAGAAATAATAAGTATATAGGGATATTAAAAATACGTGACGGAATGAAACCAACCTTTGGTTGCTGTTGTTGCTCACGAATAGTTTCAATAAAAGTTTCTCAATGAATCCTTCACAAAATTCAATATTCATGTCAACAAATGCAGTATTTACCAATATTCATTTAACGTAGTATTTACCAATATTTATATAACGTAGTAGTAGTTACCACTATTTTCAGATATGAAACTTCGATGTTTTTAGAAGACCTTAAGAATCTTATGATTATCGTTTTGAAGTATCCTTATGTTAACTACTACCTGTAATACCTCTTAAAATGAGGTATGCGCCCATAAGAATGAGAAAGAGATATGAAAAACAAACAATATATGAGATTCGAAGGTAAGGACATTCGAAAAGGAAAAAACAACCAGATATAGATTCAAAAGAAAGGGGAATTTGAAAAAACAAATGAACGAATCAAAAATGTATAAAAGGAAATAGTTTATAGAAAAAGATATATGACGAAGTTGGCATTGAAAATAATCATAAGGAAGAGAACTCTCGTTCTGTCACTGGCAAGATAAATCCAGTACGTATACAATCTGTCTTTATTATGCGGAAGCTAAGGGAATATAGCCACACCACGACGTTTCAGTTGATATAGTAGTGTAAACAAAGAGTGTCGCATAACTAGCAATTTTTCCAATTTTTCAAGTTTGATGTAACTCTTTCCGATTGTCTCTCCTACTCATGAGATCTTCGATGCAATTTGCCAATCTACTTTATTGACTGGAAGTCGTGCCATGGCTGTATTCATTTGTAATCTTTTTTATTCTCAGGCTGTACTTCAGAAACTAGAAAATATTTACAAGTTAAATCGATTTTCTGTATAAGACTACAATAACCATGCATGCCACTCATTTCACATTGTGTAACGTTTCGAAAATTTGTTAATAAAGAATAAATTTTAAGTATTTTCTAGGTCTCAGCGGAGTATTTACTTAACTTTAAAAAAAAAAAAAGTATAGAACCCAGTCCTCATCAATGGAAAGTAAATTTTCTCGATGTTTCGGCTCACGGTTCAATGGGCTTACAATAGTAAACAACTTAATATTCACTGTAATTGCAAACTTTGTTTACAATGTACTACAAAAAATTTTGTTTAGACAAATCATGATAAATTTAATGCTTTTCTTTTGACTCTGAAATAAACTTACTGCTTTTCACAGAAAGATAGATTTTTATAAATATGTATGTAATAAAAATTATCAACAAAATATATTCGTACACTAGTAATGTGTACTGTGTACGAACTTAGTTTCGGTGTGTATATGTGCATGTGTATGTCATTGTTTGAACAAGATGCAGTCTTAGCACTTTCGTATGCCTAGATGCTGACATTATGAACACTTTTCTTTAAAATTGTGCTCGTAGATATAAAAAGGGAGCATAAACCACACAGTTTCTAGGAAACTAGCAAGTGAAAGAAAGATTCAGTGTTGTTGCAAATGTTTACAGAATTCAGTTGGAGAAATTAAAAATAAAGTAGAATGGCTTCTCCCGGACATCAAATCGAAACTTGGTTTAAGTCAAAGCAAATGCTTTAAATGTTTCGGCTTATCATTTATTAGATTCTATTGGTAGTAAATAACTTTTTTTTTTTACGAAAAAAATGCGTTTAAGTCCCTGAAGGATAGTTGGAAGCTTTAGTACCTTTCTTGGATACTGACATAGCTTAATAGTTAATCTCTTCCTTTTATTGCTAGTGGTCGTATGTTCGTTTCCCATCGTTTCCCGTAGTTCAGGTTCCACATTAAACTGTATGTTCGTAGCAGGCCTGGTATTGATTAGAACGTTATTGATAGTAAAAAAAATGCCGTCCCTATTTTGGTTCTGAAAGGTACTTCTAATTTCCGTATAAAGTAATTTTTATAACACGGAAAAACATCGTAAAAATTAACAAATATTAAAATATTTCCGTCCTCGACTTACATATTGTATATACAGAACTTTTGTCTACATATAAATTTACCGGAACTCGAACATCTCATCTCGTAACACAAGATAATCTAAACATACCAGGCCCTTGAAGCTTTTGTCCTTTTACTTTTGATAAATCGATTTTATTTATATCAAATGGAAATAAAACATTAAAAATTAAACCGAAGGTAAGTGTTTTAACAAGATACCATTTTTTTTAAAGAAAACTATTGGTAGAAAATTAATTTTTCAGAGAACTTGATAAAATGTGTGTTTAAGGACCAATAAAGTCCTAAAAGTTTACTGGAACGCATTTCGGACCGTTTCTACTGTAAAAAGGCATGTATACCGTTTCTACTGTTTACCTACATGTAATCCATTAATATGCATATGTATATTAGTCTTTGTGCAAAATGTATCCTTAGCACTTTCATATGGTAAAATGTCAGCATTGTGAGCACATTTTTCTATTAATGGTGCCCATAAGTGCGCGCTTTTGTGTAGTTGTTGCCATTAGCTACCTTACGCTATGAGCATTTACCTTTCATAGTTCAGCCCTAATTTTCTACTTCTCAATACCGTTTGCTTTAACAGTTTTAACCAAATACATGATTTCCCTTCCTCAGTTATTACTTAAACTCCAAACCTTTTTTTCTTTTTAATATTTGGTAGAGTTCGTATATGCTAAATATAGTAAATATTCTATAGTTTCTGCCTGATTTCTATAGTAAATATTAAAATCTATAGAATACTTGGCAATGATAATTTCTGACATAGTTATAGTAAGGGATTCTCCAGGATTTTCGCTTTCGGGGGTGTAAGTGGAGATTTTCAGTTTTATCGATTTTTTACCGTCAAAATTTTAAAGTTGGTGCTGTCGAGGATTTAGGGGGTCTGGCGGAATCACTGGTTATAGTAATTTGTATATATATTTTAATTTGATTATTAAATTGTGAACCATTTAGCGCTGTAGTGGATATAAGTGCTCTCAGATAGTTTGACGTGCTCGTAGTGCACCTGAAACAGTGTGTAACAGTTATACACTCATGCTAAGAAATGTAGGCGAGGTGTGCTTACAGTGTAGGTGAAATAAGTTGGGTGCTCATAGCACGGGTTTTGGTCTTATCCTAATTAATACGATTAGAGAAATATTAGAATGATTTTTCTATTTACATTGACGAATAGCTGGTGAATTTGACTCCCGTTTTTCTCTAGCACTATTAGATCTGTGCGTGCTCATAAGTAGTACAGAAGTCTCATGTGCTCTTAACTCACCCCGCACAAACAGGTATGTGTGTGTTTGTTTTGTTTGTTTGTTTGTTGCATGTCTTTCATTTTCGCTAATACATACTGTTAAGCAGGGTTTGGTCATGTCTATGGACCTTTTTCCACAGCAATACTCTTGACCTTTCAGTGTTTTCTGCGAAATAACTTTTGTATCTCAGGGCAGCAATTTGTAGTACATCAAACGTTTTATTTAAGTAAGAATTACTTTTATTTCGGTAATTAAGAAGAAACACAACATAAATTAAACCCTAGATACTGTAAGATTATATTTTTTTGGTATATGTGAAATATTCCGGCTTGCCCAGTTTTCAGTGTTGCCAACTTTTTTTAAAGTCTTTTTTTCATTTTTTCCATACCGTATCTGCCCAGACTTAGCCTATACATCATTCAACACATTAGGAGGAAGTTTTGGGTATCCCTGATTTTAAGAACCCCAGTTGACAGGGTTGCCAACCTATTTTAAAATTCAGCTTATTGAAATATCTTTATTAATGGAAATCTACACGTGTGTGTTAATTCATTTACACTAAATTCTTGCATACATGCATTATGTACTGGGACAAGTCATACAGGCATTCCAGGCGCAGTAGTTATCAGCGTTACAACCCGAAATTCTATATATTTTTAAAATTCTATGTATCATATTTCTTACCGTTGGACGTATTCCCATTGATTTACACCAAATTTGACATGCATGTGCACAAGGGTGGTCTGGCCCGGCAGTAGGCCCCCCGCAGTTCTTTTGTCTTGGAAGCGTAGTGTCTTACCGGTCTTCCGAAATTAGAAATTTTGACCTGTTGTCAGCGTTGTTATGACCGACATAAAGGCAGTGCTGAAGTTATAATCTCAGCAGACTTACTGTACGGGCCTCACAAATCGCAAGAAGGAGGCAGGTAAAGCTTAATGGTAAATGCACATTGCTTTAACACATTCATATTTATTTGCTTAACACTTTGTATTTTGAAACCTGATCAGTATCCTAAGGGCACTTGGAAGGTGTTTCTTGGGACCTATGCGGCACAACGCCCACTACCACGGGGGCCCTGTGGTTACCAGTCCGCCCCTGTATGTGCATTAGGTACTAGGATGATTCATGTGAGTACTTCCTGTTGCGCAGTTGTTAGTGTTGGCAACCAATTCCAAAAAATAAAATTTTGACTTGCTTCCATATCGTTGAATGTATCACACCAAACTTTGTATTTATGTACTGGGACACGTCATAGTGACACTTCATGTCCTACAGTTGACAGTCAATCTTAAATATCCAATTGGAAAAGTGTTTCCAATCAATTTTAAAAATCAAATATTTAAAATTACTTCCATATAGTTCGATGTATCGGCACCAAACTTCGAGTATACATATTCGACACAATCCAAACATACTGTGGTTGTCCCTGCACCCAAGCACACAGTTGCCAGTGTTGTCACCCTATTTTTAAATTCAATTTTTCAAATGGCCCCCTACTGTTACGTGCCGATACTTTCAAAAAGCGCTGATGGTTGCGCGGGACGTGGCTACGTTATGATATGATTTGAAATAATAATTCTCAGAGCCTTATTGCAACAGACTCATTAGGAGAAACATATATGTATGTGTTTGTTTACAAGAGTATCCATTATGGATTTATACAACTCTCCTTAAATATGCATAGAACATAAAATATTTTTTGTTACACTGTCTGTGTATATTGTCAGAGTATGGAGAGAGACTTGGAGCCCGGAGCTTGAGGGAGCAATGCCCCCGAGTTTATATAGTGAAACGCAATCTACTAGTAAACATCTCTGCCATTGAAAAAAAAAAAGGTTATTTCTTGGAATTTTGAGTTACAGATAATTGATTTTTGCGGATAATAATTACGATCAAAAATAGATATCTTTCTTGAATAATACCGCAATTAGAAATTAAGGTGTTGTATACGGAATGGAAGCATATTTCGGTAAAAACTCGTAGTTTTTGAGTTTACAGTAAAGATGTCTTCGAAGTTGTATTATGTCTAGGAACTTAAATTCTTTCTATAATTCAAAATATTTCTTCAGTTCTTTGGGGGTTTATTAGTATTTTATTATTAACTACACCAAATAACTTCAGTCTATATGTCCTTAGTTAATTCCTTATGTTTGTCATTGTGAAGATAAAGGAAGCATAGCAATGTGGCAGTGAATGTATAAATAATTCCATCATTTGCCTCGTAAGGCTGCAAGAAAAAGGCAATAGTAAATTGGGATAAATGTATGAAAGGTTAACTCCAATCCTGCTAATTACATTGATTACCTGCGGCGTAAAGCAATAAATACTCTCTGCCAGAAAAAAATAACGTTTCAAAAAGAATTTAAAAAAAATAAAAAAAAAAACGTATTTTTTCACCCCTAATCCTGTATATATATATATATATATATATATATATTTTTTAGTGTTTTTGGACCATTCATTGCTGGTGTTATGCCGTATTTGTTTATAAGGTTATCCTTTGTGTAACTTCCCCCCTCCCCCAGCGTAAAAATGTATTTAATTTCAGTTGCCAAATCCGTTTCCACAAGTTCGATTTTTATATATTGTATGCAAATTTTCAACATGTAAGGTATATCACAACATACACTTTGACAAAATAATGCATATAACACTTCTTTGTACAGTATTTTCCACATTCACGTACATACGTATATAAGACAAAGTAAGGCCGGAAGGGCAATTCATGGTAAATTTAAGATAAAAAGGAAGGAATTTACTTACAGTTTATTTGTTCCAGACGAGAACACACTCGTATAAGCACGTCATTAAACGGGAACTCATTAGTGGTTTGTAGTCATGCGGAGAAGAGTAAACGAAGACTACGTGCAGAATGAACAAAACATTAAAGCGATAGTGGCACCACGTAACAGGCAACTCGTCAAGCTTGGAACAATTGACTACTGTATAGCATGTAAGTTTCAGGAGCTTGGAACAATTGACAAGTGTTGTTTGTTGACTGTCAGTTGTTTATTTTTCAAAGTTCCTGAAACTTACACCAATACAGTAGTCAATCGTTCCAAGCTTGATGCGTCGTCCGCTGCGTGGCGCCACTATCGCTTTAGTCTTTTGTTGATTCTGCACGTGCTCTTCTTTTACTTCTCTCCACATGATTACGAACCACTAATAATAAAGATAAGATAAAATGAATTTTATAGGCGGTACGAACCACTAATGAGTTCGAAAAATTGAAACTGTTCTATGATATATATATATCAACAACCATCGCCACTCCTCCAAATCTCAACTTCCACACCTCTCCCCATGCCCGAACACACTTCTTATCACGGCTGCTGCACCTTTGATGAAACCTTTCGAGTCAGAATACTGAACCCTGACTCACCTGTCACAGTAAGAAAGAGATGGGAGCAGATCTACATCTCCATCCTTTCTGCCAACCATGAACCCGGCCTCAACTGCCTGTAACTCCTTGCAACACAGTGCCGTCTTCTTCCATTCTCTTCCTTGTTCAGTCGATAGTTGCACTTTTTTATTTCTATCTTTCTATATTGTTTCTGTATTCTCCCTTTCATCTTCATCATTATTGTTATTTTTATTATTATTATTTACCCCCCTGCCCTCCAATTCTTTACCCTCTTATTTATTTAGGAAGCCCCTTACTGTTCCTAGTAACCTTTGCACTTTCTTCTCCACTTGGTGTTTTCTCCAACTCATCTAGTCATTTTCCCGCCTCCATAACCTGGTCACACTGTCACCCATCATCATTGACAATATGGCGTTTCCTTAATACCACTCTCGCACCTTTCCGCTCTGTCCATTTTCCTTCCTACCAGTTGGAAATGCAATTGCGAAACGTACTAATTTTCTATAGTGTTTGTGAAGTTCGTGTGCTCCTATTCCAAGATTTCACTATGTAAGTATCCTTTTTTTTTCTACCTTGTTTACAATCTTATATATATACCATTGTGTGTGTGTGTGTGTCTGTCTGTCTCTGGAACAAATAAACAGTAAATTCCTTCCTATACTTTATTCTTCACGTCATACATTATTTCTTCTCAGTTTTTATTTTTCCTGACAATCCCGTAAATTTGACTTACCTCCGTCTTACTTAAAACCCTTGAATTAACTATTCTTCTGCTTTGACTGTTATGTACATAGAATCAATAAAGTCACGTAATTCAACTTTTTTTTCTCTTAGATTTTTTTCCATTAGCCACTTTTTATGAACGTCAATGAGCTAATTGGTGTAGGTTTTAACAGTATATTATAACATTTCAGTGACGTAGTGGATGCGGACATTCACACATCTGATTCGGAACAATTTCTACGCCACGTAGATCATCAGAAAGAGACGCGCCCCATCAGGTCTAGTAGTAGTTCAGAAGAGCAAAGGAGCACTGGTAGTTCTCCGGATAATTTTAATCTGGTATGTATAATTATAAATATTGTGAATATACTTTACATTTACGTACTATTCCCAGCATCAGTGCTCGACGTGTGTGTGTGGGAGGGGGGGGGGGGGGGGAACGAGGGGGCACGCCGTGCCCTTACCGTTTCCATTTTGGATTTGACGTACCCCTACCTTTTTATTAATGGGAGGTCATTACCTTCACTTTCAATACGCAATTGCCGCCACTAGGTGCAAGCGTACCTTACTTTTTCTGGCCCACTTCTGCAACCGTTTCGTACCTTTTCTAACCCACTTCGAGCACTGCCCATCATCTAATTTAATTAAAAGCTAATATTGTTTTTTAGCCATATCTGCCACATTGATGATGTTCTCCTCGAATGCGGATTTATGACACGAAAATTCCTGGGTAATTTAAACCGATGGTGCTTTTCCATTGCCCTCCTTCGGATAGATATTTTAACATCCTAAGAACTGGTCTTTAAACTTCTATAGTGAATTCCAAACCATTTGTGTCCCTCATCAGGAAATTGTTAATCATATACCTTTATAGAAAATGTTAATACTAGTACCTAGTTCTTGTTACCAAGCGTTCTTATGGTATAATTTATATGAAACTAGCAGCTGTGTATTGAACTGAACTGTACTTGGTAATGTATTGTTGATGTATAGTTTTTTAATTTAATTTTTCGTGTGTTCAGGTCAGGATGTGTGAACTTTTGACATAATCTTCAAACAAGTAGTTAATTCATATAATTATATTTTCAAAGCGAGAATAAATAGAAGTAGTATTGAGGTATCTGTGATGCCAATATTTGCCTGGTGTGACTGAGGAAAAAACCTCAGGCAGGATGGTTGATCGCTGGTATCGAATCCAGGACCTTCCGAATGCAAAGTCCATGAACGCACTACCAACTTAGCTATGGCTGCTCGGTATATTCGCATTCGCTTATCACAATTTCTTTAATTTTGGTGTTTAGAAATAAGAAGAAATTATTATGATAAACCAATTAAACGATTTCGTGTTACTTTTTAAAAAAATTCATTTTTACACACTTATCATGTTAATACAGATTCTTCATCAAATATTTTGTTTGTGTGTTTCAGAATTATCTATACAAAGACTTTGCTTCGAGAGTAGTCGCTTCATTAACGAATGAAATGTCCAAGTTGTATCCAGGAAAAAGTTAGTATAATTTCTTCATTGTAGTTATTGTAGACTATTCATTGAAGAACACTAAATCAATGTAATTACATGCAATGCATACAAGAGAAGACTTTTCCCACTTTATGTTTCAAGAACCATTTTCACTTTGAAGTCTTTCCCTTTATTTTGTTTCTTTCCATTTTTGTAAGATTTCATAAATATGTTAAAAGTTAATTAGGTGCGAGGGAAAGCACATTTGCTACATGGAAATATTGTATATGTTTAAAGGGTCAGGCAATTTAGTTGGGAGTAGTGTATAGAAATAGTAGAAGCTATTGTTTGTATGGTCGGGACCAAAAGAAGGTAGAGAATTTCTTGTTACCAGTTAAATACCCTTAACCTTCTCGTGACCTTGATTGTACGACTTGCTAACTTTTTGTTTTTCTACATTCATCTTGAAAAGAAAGTGTAGTGATGCCACATCCTATCGTATGAATACTCTCAATCTATACTCTTAGATTATAATCAGTGAAGAAAGAGAAAGATTAAGTAGAACGAAATTATCGGACAAACATTTACAACCGATGTCTGTTCTTGGAAATGACTCTGCTATCAGCTACTTTTCGATAGCTTTTAACTGTCGTAAGGGAAAATATTGAAAAACTCTTAGGTGATTGGTCGCTCTCTCAACCAAAGTCTACAAACTTCAGAATCGCGCCGGAGGGAGAACAGGGTGGAATTGAAAGGTCTGAAGGTGATAACACTGACGAAAAAAAATTGGAGCCGGACCCAGGATGACGGGCATTGCGTGAAAAGAAAACAGCACAGCTGGTGGAAGTGTTATATGTAGACCTAGAAATGAGGAACTGATGCCATCATACATGATCGTCATTTGCAAGTGTGAGCAGTGCTCACTTGATCCTGAAAATACAATTGCTTGCAAAGCATCCAAAAGTTAAAAAGCAAGAATTCAAGAAAAGGAATAATTGTTTGGAGGAAAATAACAAACCAACTGACAAAAAATAATCAGATAGGTCAGCAACAAACTGCAGAAATAACAGACATTTTGTTCAACATACAAAACAGCACGTAGAAACACATAACCTCAGCTTAACATTGATCAAACTAGATTGAAAAAGAAGTGAATACTTCATGAAATTGAACTTCGCGCGGTCGGAGAGTATCAGCTGTGATTGAGTCAGTATGCAAACTTTTCAATAGATGGCACACTTCATTCCCCCTATGTATATAATTGTCGCTGCAGCCAGTGGTCAATTTCAGCGCATGTCTAAAACCTGTTGTTTCTCCTACATTTGCCTCTAAAACTGCTAACATTAACAAGAGGGATATCTTGGATGAAGTGTTTCGACCCACAAAGTTGAGACGCTAAGCATTCTACTGTTGTTTGATTCGTGGGCTTCTAACAAAGATAAAAGAGCTCTTCATTCGACATAAACCTGCATTCAAAGGCGCTTCCTGGTATCTTATCCCTGAAGGATATATTAGCATAATTCAGCCGTTTGATGTATACTTCTTCGGACAATATAAAAACTTTTAAATTCATGGTTGACTTTGTTATTCATGATAGCCAATTTAATACCTGGCAAAGAGAGAATTTTATCATGCTACAATTATTTGCTTGCCCCAATTTAGAGCTGAACTACTCAAATCAATAATCAAGTATACCATCTACAAAAGTGGTTACACAACACAGTGCCCAGACAAATGTTTAACGCAAGTCGAATTTTGTTTTAAATATTTAGCTGACTCTTGCACTGTTCCAGCTTGTTCTGACTTGAGTTTTGTTGTTTGTCCCACTATGAGACCACACTGTGCTTAGAACATGCGCTCAAGGAAGCACTGCGTTCAATAAACATTTACCTCTCCTTCCTCAACAGCTTTCATTCGAGGTCTGATTTTGCGTATAGTTACTTGCCTATATGCAAACTATTGTAACATCATCGCTAGTCCCTTAATATCTTGTAAATAATGGGTTTGCGTAGCTAACAAAATAAAGGCAGCGATAGACGAGGAGTGCAGCGTACCCTCAGAACTAGCTCCACTGATATCACGTCTTGAATAAAGGAAATGTTAAAGTAATTCAAGAAATAGACACACATTTCATTTCAGTCGGAATATAGAGACACAGCAAAAGGATTCTGAGATGGTTATCAACTTCGTCTAATAACGTCGGAACAATCGTTAGTCCGATACTAATACACACAGAAATACAAACACATATACACAAATACATCTTAAGAATCTCTAACACAATTAGCATAACTCCATAATACCCAAGCAGAGATTACATTAATAAGAAGTCTCAACTAACCTGATATTCACTGTTTGATGGGTAGTAAGGTCTAGACAAAAGATGGCTGTTTAAGCACTTCTGGGTGATGGACGTTAGAGAAGAAATATGGTGATTTTCGATCGAAGATGATAAAACAGTCTTAAAGATGTTCTGCAGTTCGTACTCAAATAATATTGTTTTTAAAAAGCACTCGTAGATCAATTGAAGTAGTTTGAAGCTAAGTCCGTAAGCGTAGGAATTAATCAGAGTCCAATTGTCTATCGAAAGTTTCAAATATGTTTATAATTTCTTCCTTATTTCTTGTTACGGTCCCGTCAGGTCTCTTAACTGCAATTTTGTGCTTTTTCCCTGTCATGAGCTGCTGTTTGGTTTTCTTCAGGCTTTTGTTTTCGTCGATTGTATTTCTAACCAGATTTGAAGTACGTACATCATCCTCTCTATTCTCTTCCTTGTGATTTATTTATTTCTGTGTACTCAATCCTTTCATGTAATTTTCCTCTTCTTTCATGTACCTCCTTTTCTTCAAGAGTTTAGTTTCTTCTGAGATTTTGCTCTTTTTTTTTTGATCCCTGCTATTTCCTTGAATAGCAAATAGGAACAATACCTGTAGAAAGGTGTAACAGTGACCTGGGTACGAATAACAGTGAACAAGGGCCTAAGTACAAGGGTTACAACGTAACACTAAATGTACCAGAACAAGGATGTAATCAAAACTCGAGTGTGAAAAACAGCGAACAAAGGACAACGCAAAATCTTGTAAATTGCAAGGAACAAGTAATGAACAAGGGTGTAAACATGCAGGTTATAAACCTGGATAATAATATTGACAAAGAGTGGCAGTTGGTGGCAAGTAAGAATAGGAAAATGGTAATGAACCCTAATAACGACAGGGTATCATCCAGACAACAACCACCTGGAAAAGGTAATAAAATTACAAACAAATTAAAGGTCAACATAAAACAGGAATCCTTGAGGGCTTTATTTATTAATAGGTTAGAAGAAAGTGTAACTTGTTCTGATTTAATAGACTATATACAATATAATACAAATATATTGATAAACAAATGTGCAAAGTTGAAAACTAAACACATGGGCTATTCCTCTTTTTTACATCTTGGTTAACTTAGAAATCTTTAATCAAATTGACTGCACTAGCTTTTGACCTAACGGAGTCCTATTCTCGCGTTTATTGGAAGACTTTATGAGGATAGTGTATTTGATTTATATAACCAGAATGTAACAGTAAATGAAATAGAAGCTAAAAATATTCAAGGTAAGAAAGAACGTGAAATTGCCCAACAGGGTACAAAGGAATAACTTCTTTTATTTTTTTTAACTATCATGAGAGGACAACAAGAGATTAGCATATACTAGCATATTAATACAAAAATAATTGAAGCGTTATATAATGTAAATTGTAATAATTATGATACAATTGTCTTTACCGAAACATGGTTTAAAGACGATAGAGAATACTGTGTACAACATTTTGATAAATATGCAATTTTTAGGAAGGATAGAGATATCCTTCATGAATGTAGGACAAGAGGAGGTGTTCTTTGCTACTTATCAAAAAGGATCTTAATTTTACGGAAATAAATCATCCCTTTCAGATTTTTGGACGTTATTATAGGAACGATAAGGGTACAAGAGAATAAATCAATTTCAATAGCAATAGATTATTTTTCCCCAAGCATGAAGCCACAAATCTTTATTGAGTATTATTGTAACTGGTTTGTATCTAATTTTATTATGAGGAACTATTTTTGGGTGACGTAAACACACCTGGTGTTAACTGGGAAACAGAGACCATATCATTCACAAATCACTATGTAAAACGAAAATCGGAATGTATCCTTGAGCTGGCGAATCTATTACAATTAAATCTGTTAAATAAACCATACAACATAAATGATCCTACAGGACTCTTAGATATCCTCTTAACAAATATAGAAAGTACCAAATTGTTTGTAGACGTTGAGCCCGTTGTAAAGATAGACAAATACCATCCACCCTTTTTGGTTATTTTTTTCTATTCAGGGTAATTGTATTAGAGATATGCAGAAAATACTTGTAGAAGGTAATGGTTCTTAACTACTTTTCCCATGCAAATTTTGAATCATTGTTCAGGATATGAATAATATTTACATAGACCTAAATACAGGGGTAATCTTAATGTACAAAGATAAACTACAACAATGTATAATATTATTTTAAAAATCTTTGACGTCAACGTTCTCAAGAAAAATGTTAATAGGAAGACATAGAAAAGCTGATCCTTGGATGAACAGTCAGTTGAACTCTTTCATTAATAAAAGGACCCGGTTTTTTATTAATTATAAACAAACAGTAGTATGTATTGGTACCAAAAATATTCGCTATTAAGGAAAGAGGTCAAAAAGAAATACAAAGAAGATAGGTCTCGATATTTTATGTTTTTAGAAAATAGTCTAAAACGTAACAGTTATATTTTTGGAAAAGATTCAATAGGGATAGAACAACAGGTATAATTGACGGACAAGAAATAAAAAATATGGTTACAATAGCTATGGCATTTAATAACTATTTTACTACAAATTTTAAGTTAAACAAGAAGTTAATGGTAACAAAGAACTCTAGTAATACGGTGGTAAAGGTCACAAATACAACTATTATAGGTATTCCTTTTATAACCACAGATATGGTTAAAAAAGCTATCAGGAAATTAAAACCAAGATCTTCTATCGGATCGGATGGAATACCTAATTATATAATTAAAGGTTGTTCATACACTTTGGGATCTATACTGGCCGATATCTTTAATAGGTCATTAAATGAAGGTATATATCCAGACGAATGGAAAAGTGCCTTTGTGGTACCTGTACATAAAGGTGGTGATAAGAAACTGCTTAGTAATTATAGACCAATAACAATATTAAATGCATTCACTAAAATATTTGACAGGATAATCACTGAACATCTTCAGTTCCACCTAAAACATAAATTGTATTCCAACCAACATGGTTTCACTCCTAGTAGATCTGCTGTAACGAACTTAGGACAGTTATCGAACTTTATACAAGGGCACATTAAAATTAGATCACAGTGTGATGTGATATACATCGACCTATCCAAGGCCTTTGATACTGTGGACCATGAATTATAAATTGGTAAGTTGGATAAATTGGGTTTATCCCCAAGATATATTAAATGGTTTTATAATTATCTTACAATTAGAACATTTAAGGTGAAAATAGGCAATACAGTATCGAACTTGCCAAAAATAAATAATGGAATTCCCCAAGGTTCTCCACTTGGGCCTTTATTATTTAATATTTTTATAAATGACCTATTCCCGTTAGTGACAAACTCATTGCTGTTGTTATATGCTGATGACATAAAAATAGTTAAAGATGTAAATTCCAAAATTGATATTATAATACTTCAAAACGATCACTTACTATTTGGTGTAATCAAAATTAATATTCAAAAAACTTTTTTTGTTAGCTACACAAATAAAACCCAATATTAATTATGCCATAGCATATAGTATAGATGGAGCAAAGATTGTTAAAGCAACTGAAATTAAAGATCTTGATATAACTTTTGAGGAAAAATTTATATTTAATAGACAAAACGTACCTCTGAAGCTAGAAAACTAATAGGTTTCATATTCTATCAGTGGAGTGAATTTATCAATCCTGGTACTTTTATAATGTTATAAACATTGGTTTGGCCAAAGGTTGAATATATGTCTTCAATATGGAATGACTTGTCCAAAACTTGTTGTAATTTAATTGAAACTACTCAAAAATGCTTTGTAAGATTACTTTGCTTTAAATTTCACCTACCGTATTTCAGATACGACTATGACTACTGGTGTGGCTTTTTCAATATTGAAAAATTACACGAAAGAAGGAATGAAATGGATAAAGATTTTTTATGTAAAATTTTGGACAATAAATTACAATCCTCACATATACTTGAGAGAACAGTGTTGACTGTACTCTTGTACAACACGAGAAAAAAGAATGTTTAAAAACGATTTCCTGCAACGTAGAATAATCAAACACTATCAGGACAGATGTTAGTTACTCTACTCCGTACAAAATAGTTAATTTTTAAACTTTCTATATGTATCTTGAAGGTTGTATTACTGGAAGACAAGTATGTAATTTTTTCCTGACACAATGTTACATTAGGCTTTGTACGGCTGCTCATAGCATGTTTCTAAATAAACTATTATTATTATTACGAGAGAAAGTTATCTTAATAACTACTGGATCGATTCGATTCCTCGCTAGGAAACGTAACGTTTTTCTAATGAGTTCACAAACTATTTTCATCAAAATGAGGACCTGCCAGTAATTACGTCATACATGTCCAAGGAATAAGAAAGAAGAAAGCGAGGATGGCTTCGTTTAGGTCTGATTCTGATATATGTTTTCTTCTGTGTTAATGTAGACCTCCAATCGGACACTGGAATAGTTCCTTAAAACTAAGATCAGTGACATCATTGTCTTCCTTTCTTCGCAAAGAAAGATACCGGATATATGGCTTTAATCCTGGTATTTCAGATCTGAAATTCATATATAAAAGGATGCCAAAACTCGGGTGGTCGGATTCAGTCTTGAAAATTGTATTTCATATTCAAATGCGGATTCAGATTTTAGAACTGGGTTTGGAAATCGGATTTAGATCCGAGCTGCAAATATCGATCGATCGAACGAATTATTTTGAACGAGCTGGTGAGTTCTAAGGACCGGACTACAGTCTTTGGTAAAGTGTGATCCAAACTACTTCGTTGAATGGACCCCGGAAGGAATTGAACCCGTGTCTACGCGCACAGAATGCGAGCGCACTAACTTTGACCATCCCGAGTTATCGACCGTGCTGGATTAAGCTATTTTGGGCCCCTGGGCTGTTGACTCTGCTGGGGTCCTTGTTACCTATTCTTTGTGTAGGGCCGTCTTAAGGTCACTGTGGGCTCATGGGCAAAGCAATTTAATGAGGTCCGTACCTGCACAGAACCCCATGGAAGCGGTAAATAAAATTGGATCGTTAACAAAATCCTGACTGAGGTTTTGCCAGGTTTTTTTTCCTCAGGCACACCAGGCAAATGACTTTAACGTAGACCCTGGACGACATCTTCCCAAATTCTTCTCCCTCCCCTATCTCGGTCTGAGCCTTAGATGCCTAAAGGCCATACATATTTTTTTAGAACTTAATAGTGGTAGAAGTAGCAGTTAAAATACATTAATACTGAACTATGCAGTAAGTTTATTACTATTATTGAGAGTCACCGTGGCTTAGGCGGTAGCGCGTCTGACTACGAATTAGGCGCCCCGGGTTCAAATCCCGGCCAGGACGATAGAAGCTTAACTTGAGTGCTCCCATGCCTGGAGCCCTGAGGTACACTCAGTCTCTTATCAAATTGATTACTAAAATGTCCTTGGTACTCCTGGGCACCTCGGAAAGGTAAAGGCGGTCGAGTGTGGGCCTGACCACCCCACCTCACTTTGTGCCGTAGGTCGAGAATATGTGGAGTGCCTTGCAGCCCGTACATACTCCATGAACTGTTCACGGCGCGTGTGTATCTCACAAGGGAGGTCTGTAGGAGTGTGGAATTTACGTAAAATGCATATAATTTTGTCAAAAATAACAATAATTTTTCCCAAAAATGGGAAATTGGGAGGCCCGAACCCTCCCCCTTTCCTCCTCCTCTGCGTATCCCAGAAAGCGAGAATGATTTCCTTAGATCTGAGTTTGAGATATCTTCTGAGCGCCTGTAGGCCTCCAAACGGGTGCTGGAATAACTAACTCACTCTATGGCTTACGGAACTCGCCAGTTCATCACCACAGTAGCAGACGTTCGGCATAGGATTCTGTCCAGGGCAAGATCAAGCCAGTTTTCATCATGAACACCTAGGTCTGGTAGATCCATTCTAATATTATTTTGCCAACAACGTCTCCGTCTTTCCAACGGTCTCTTTTCCTCTGGCTTACCAACTACGATAGAATATAATCTTCGTATTTCTCCCATCCAAGCTATATGGCCTGCCCATATTAGGCGGCGCGATTTCATTATTCTTTTTACTATGTATCTTCGTACCCATTATTGATTTTGACTATTTCAAATATATCTCATTGAATTGAATTTTATTAAAGGCATATTGGCAACTTTGGCTTAGGCAGAATGGACGATTTTGGAACACGGTGTTTGTTCACCACAAAGCCCACTTGGTAGGAGAGAGATTGAACCGGGAACCCCACGCACTAGAGGTGTGCTACCGTTCCCCCAAAACAGCTCATATTTTATGAAATATTGTCATAGGGTGTTTTCCAAACTGATAGTACAGTTTTGAGGGCTGAAAACACTCACCGAAATGAATTAAAATATATCTTAGTAAACTTAAATTCTAGTAAATTTCGTTTGGGAGATATAGCCTGGAGAAAAGAGACAATTGCAATTACTTTGGAAGAAAGGCCTCAGTTTTACGAGGCAAATGCCGGCATGGTACCAACTAACTAGTCCCTAACCGTTGACCTTTCAATTAGGAAGATATGGATGTCATTTTATAAGAAAAGCTGATACGTAGAAACATTTTAAATCGTCCCGTTTACGGACTCAGTATATATTGTATATTCCTGTGAAACCACTTCATCGTTCATCGACGAAAGTAACGTAGTAAATTGTACCTTTTTTTTAACGTAGTAAATTGTACCATAAGTCAGTAACGTTATATCTTCTTTCCTTTTCAAAATTATTACAAGTTGTAATTGCCTATTTCCATGGCTATCTTCCCTAACGAAGCGTAAGGTTCACCACATATTTGTGAAGTTTAATTTTTACTGATTATGGTATTCGTGAAAGAAAACTTACTTAGAAGCTGTTTCAGTGTCACAAGTTATTTAAATAAACAAAAAAATCGATTAAATAAGAAATCAACCCTGCAGTAAACAATGGACAGCTAACCGCAAGATCTTTACGAAATATGTAATGTTCTGGACGTTATATTCCACCTTTCCCCGTGCATTCTTCAGTTGTGCTTCTTCCCTCCGTTACCTTTACAAAACAAATACTGTAGCTTCTCCCTCTCCCGGACTGCATTGTTGATGTTAGCCGAAGTTGCCCTGTTCCGAGGACTCGACCCGACCTGGTGACCCGTTACCCGGAGGACAAAGCAGAGTTTTTGTTTCCTTATTATACACTTGTGTTTGAACAATTTTTCTGTAAGGGGTGACCAAGAACGGGGATGTTACTACCAGATAACGAAAAATACAACGCCCGAAAATTTCCTAACAAAAGTAATAAAATAATATCTGGAATTCGTCTAATATCCCTGAAGGTGTGCAAATAACTCCCCCTCGGCAAGGCTATTCTGAAAGAATTTTTGACTCTCACAAATGACAATATATTGACACAGGAATAAGACGAGGTCCACTCGGATCAAGACAGGGCCATGGGTCAAGATTGAATTATCGGGTTGCCGGATCACACAGTCAGTCTGGTCATTTGCAGCAAGACCGGGTCAGGCCGATCATCAAAAGTGACCCGATTTCAGCTCTGCTTCTAACTGGACGACCTGTGTTCAAAGTTCACCTCAGGCTTCAATTTTTGCTTTTCCTCCCAGTATCCTCGAGAAATTGTACACTAAAAATGTAGGTGGATTTTCAGTGCATACTAGGCAAATACGGGATAATACCTTCAACTTTGGGCCTAGACGATTTCTTCTCGTATTCTTTCTTCTACCCTATCCCGACCTGAACTTTGGATCTCTAAAAGTCATAGATAATTTCAGATTGAACAAACAAATTACGACTCACTCATTTCCTTATGGTTTGCCAAGTGGTCTGGGGGTCCCCGCTCGACCATCATGGATTTCGATGAAATTTGGTGTGAACATACACACATGTCCCCAATGAACATTGGTAAAGTTTTACGTTCGCCGATGCGATACTTGCGGAGCTAGAGACATTTGTGTGACACCATACTTCAGCTGTTGACCGTATGATGCTGAGGTTGCGACAACTTTGAGACATAATAACTCTGGCACTATTTTGTTGAGAGAAACAAAACTTGGCTAGCTTGTACAACTTTTTGTGCTCTATGAAACAAAATAAGAAAAATATTTTCAAGAGCGATATTCATGTAGATAATTTGGAGCAAAGTTGGCCGAAAAAATTGCGTCTTCAAAAAAGATGTAAAGTTTGATTTTTGATATCTCTGAAAGTAAGAGTAGGAAAAACGTGAAACTTTGCGCGTAAACACTTAGGAACACAAGGTTGTCGAATATAAAATGCCATGATCCTACAGCTTCCCAATCGTTGACAAATTGAGTTGAAAGTTGACGATTGTTGTAAAAAAGCCCAAAATAGTGTATTTGCAACCAGCGGTTACGAAAAAAGACCTGAAAATTGTTTTAAATCATTTTCATTAGAAAGAGCATGTTTCAACCTCCCTAAGAAAGTCGGGTTGATTTTTCATCGCGGGCATATAAGGTCCTAAAAATAGGGTCAAAGTTGGAAACTTCGCTATGGTAACGTCACATGCATTCTATCATATTTTAGCCTTGTTTGTTCAGATTCAATTTTATTGCGTTCGTTTGACCGTACAATAGCACATCTAGAACAACGGTTGAACATAGAACAAGGATACATTGTTGATGAACGTACATTGAGTGAAATAAAATACACTTAAATGGCTAAATTTGCAAGTACTACTTTTGTCGTGACATGTCACAAACTAAAAAAAAACTTAATAAAACCAATATTACATTATTGTTAGAAATCATTGGGTAAAATAGGATCACTTAAATTGCTAAATATCCAAATACTACTATAAAACATGTCGTACATAAGATAACATAATACAATCAAGATTACATTGTTGCTAAAAAATATACTGGATGAAATATAAGCACTTAAATGGTTAAATATGGGAGTTCTATCCAAATTCTTGAAATAATAATAAGAGAAGAGAGATATACTTAATTTCGAAAATTACATTAATGTTTCAGTATTTACATAATATGGATACACACTTCAGACAGTGTTGAAGTTATTTGATTCAGTTTAAAGTTGTCGTATGCTTTGGAAATCAAAATGAAGATATTCGTCTACTGTGTAAAAAATATGTTTCTGTAGTATGCTCCGCACTAAATCAGTGAATCGATTAAAGGATGTAGATAATTTTATATCTATTGGAAGTCTATTATACAGCTTAATTCCCATGTTTATTGTTGATTTGGAGAACAACGCAATTTTGTGCTGGATGATAGTTAGTTTCTCTCGGCCCCTTGTAACATGATCATGAACATCCATGTGTTTTATATAGACATTATTACGACTATTATATTGCGTTGAGCCATGGTTACATTGTCACTACCAGTTCAGGCACTTGAATCACCAACCCCATCGCCACAGGGGTCACACCCGATAGCCGTGCAATACCGGCCACGAGTGGGTTTCTCGCTTCAGGATCCCAGGCCTGTAGTATGGTTTCTTCGTCGAGATTCCCAAGCCTAAAGTGGGTATCTTATATGGTTCCCAAGCCGAAGTCCGTACTGCCAAATTACAACGAGCACTTAAGTATCTATTAGTGAGTGTAGAAGTGACGTCTCTTTTGGGAATCCAACAGATAACTGAAGGAACTGGAAGCACGCAAAGATGTTGTTCTGGAATCCAACAGATATCTTGTCTTTCAGGCCAATAAAATGAATTTACTAATGTGGATGCATAAATTCTACGAACACATCAGATTGTTCGATGGTAACTTCCACGATGTTGCCTACCCACCATTGATTGTCATAAATGCAGGCAACATAACAACCAGGAAACTGTTCGGTCAATTTTAAATTCGGATCAACGGTAGCGGAAAGTTTGGCCACGAAGTGAATCGTGTCATTTGAGACTTTTCTGACCGAAATCGAATTCGAATCAACTGGCACAAACTGATGATGATCTCGTGTGCCAGCTATTGTACTGCAAACTTTCCATCTATCTTCTTGGAGCATCCTGCTTTCTGCGATTTCTTCCTTCGGAACGTATATATATTTAATTCCGTGAATGTTTCTATTACAAAAGTTAAACAGATCTGTTTGGGTCAGTATTTGGTCGTTTGATGGTCGCTGGAGGTTGGTTTGAGCAGCCAAACGTTTAGTTGTGCCGCCAACTCCGTCACATGGGGATTTGCCGTGACTCGTGCCGAAAAATTCCATTCAGCCTCAATGTCGAAATCATGTTTGTGATTGCACAAATTGACGAAATTTTTGTATTGCGCTGCTGAACCGCGCTAAAGTAGTATATTCGTGTAATCTTCTTTTTATTCGTCAAAAATGTAATCAACGTCCGAATAAACTCATGCACGGAAACCGTATCATGTTGCAGATGATCTGAAATTATACAACAGTTGACAATTTGCAGCGCGCCATTTTGATCTACATAATAAGCGACGAACGGATACACTGTGGCTTGCAATTCTTCCAGTGGAAGCCTTGAGCAACATCTTGGACAACAAACGAGTAATTCTCTGCAAACTCCATCAGTACGATCAGTTAGCTTTCATTCAGGCTGGTTTTCAACGACTTCAAATATTCGCTTTGATGTTTGGTAACGAAGTGGTGGCCAGTCAGTTTCCACATTTAACAATCGAGTTTTTCGATTAAACCTTCAATAGTGAGAACATT
>JAGDQP010002155.1:73740-108949 GCA_022664845.1 Lepisma saccharinum
CTTTCATTCAGGCTGGTTTTCAACGACTTCAAATATTCGCTTTGATGTTTGGTAACGAAGTGGTGGCCAGTCAGTTTCCAAATTTAACAATCGAGTTTTTTGATGAAACCTTCAATAGTGAGAACATTTGGTACCAGCGTTTCGCGGTCAGTATGTAATCGACTCACACATTCATATAGCATGCAAGAATGAAATTACACGCTTTAAACCCTAGCAGAAATAAAAAGCAAACGACACAATGTAAAAGAATGCATGGTGAAGTATACGACGTTGCCACAGCGAAGTTTCCATCTTTGACCCTATTTTTAGGACCTTATATGCACGCGATGAAAAATCAACCCGACTTTCTTAGGGAGGTTGAAACATGCTCTTTCTATTGAAAATGATTTAAAACAATTTTCAGAAGGTCATTTTTCGTAACCGCTGGTTGCAAATACACTATTTTGGGCGTTTTTACAACAATCGTCAACTTTCAACTCAATTTGTCAACGATTGGAAAGCTGTAGGAACATGGTATTTTATATTCGACAACTGTGTGTTCCTAAGTGTTTACGCGCAAAGTTTCACGTTTTTCCTACTCTTACTTTCAGAGATATCAAAAATCAAACTTTACATCTTTTTTGAAGACGCAATTTTTTCGGCCAACTTTGCTCCAAATTATCTACATGAATATCGCTCTTGAAAATATTTTTCTTATTTTGTTTCATAGAGCACAAAAAGTTGTACAAGCTAGCCAAGTTTTGTTTCCCTCAACAAAATAGTGCCAAAGTTATTATGTCTCCAAGTTGTCGCAACCTCAGCATCATACGGTCGACGGCTGAAGTATGGTGTTACACAAATGTCTCTAGCTTCGCAAGTATTGAATCGGCGAACGTAAAACTTTACCATTGTTCATTGGGGACATGTGTGAATGTTCACACTAAATTTCATTGAAATCCATGATGATCGAGCGGGGCGTTTTTCTGAAATCAGACCACTTGACATGGAATGACCCTTATGAAAAGAAAGAGAAGCGAGTGACAAATATCCCTAACTCACGATTATTTGGATACGTTGTCAAAAGCCCTTATTGGGCAACGTTAGGTTACCTGTTCTAGTCGTCCTAGCCACTGACATTTCCGAAAGCTAAAAGAAAACTAAGCTTCCTTCCGAAACTCCCCCCCCTTCCCACCGCCTACCTTCTCACAGCCACAGAAATTCCCTCTCGCCGACCTGTGGGAAACAGTAAATAATAGAAACCATATGTTTGTAACCCAGGGCTATAAACGAGTTCGGAAAATCACGACTCTCCGCGTGCCTTCGGTTCAAGCCATGATCAAATCGAAACTCAGTCAGTCATTGGAATCAACCCTCTTTCTTTCAAGAATCTGACACTCTTTTTCTTCTTCCAAGTAATAAAATTCTGCCACTTTTTCTTTCGCATTCTGTAACGGATTCAACTAATAGACTAATCTTGTTGTTTCAACCTTCTAACCTCAAATCCTTCAAATACAAGCTGTTCTTTTAAGCAGTATTTTTCAGGGTTTCCAGCAAAGTGATTGACACTTAGTAAGCGCCGCCCGCAGCTCGCAGTAGAAATCGACTCAGCTGTCAGAGTTGCTGTTTTCAATACATGAGACGGAGCCTTAAGATGAAATACATTTGATGTAATTAGTGGAAATCATTGGACGAAGGAAGGACGGGACGGCCAATATCATCATCTTGGGAGGATGTTGCTGTTGATTGAGGGACTGATCAAGGAACAATCACAATGCGGGCAGTAGCTAAGGAAGCAAACACTTCTTCGGAACGCGCCCAGTACGTATTACCTAATGTTGAGCTACAGAAGTGTATTCAGCGTGGGTGCCGAAATTGCTATTCGAAGACCAAAAAGCCACGTGAATGGACATGACTGACCCATCTCCAGCGGTATAATATGGAGGGGATCAAGTTCTTGGAAACACATCGTCACGGGTGATGAGAAAATATTTTACTTCACGACCCCCAAGCAGTCGATGCTCCTTATTTACATGGAAACAATAATCACCCCCTCCTTCCAAGAAGTTGAAGGTCATGGCATTCCAGCGCAAAATCATGGTCACAGTGTTCTGGGACTGTCGAGTGTTGGAACGTGGTGAAACGGTGAATGCCTACCGCACCCTCAACAAATTACGCAAGGCCATTCGAAGAAAGCGAGCAGGACTAGTGTCAGACTGTGTGAGTCACCGCATGACAATGCTCATCCGCACGTAGCACACACCACCAAGAACTAACTGTGGCGTTACGGCTGGGAGATAATGGACCCGTCGCGACCCCTAGCGAATTTCATTTGCTTGGGCCCCCTGAAGCGCTACCTTGGAGGAGCATATCTGCAAGCAGAACAAGATATGCTTGATGTCGTGACAACATGACTCAATAATTGTGCCCCCCCCCCCCCCAGTTTTTCCGAGATGGAATCTTTGCGTTGCCACAGCGATAGAACACATGCCTGGACCGACGAGGTGGTTATGTGGGTCATTAATGACCAGGACATCCGCTATGCGAACACATGTAATCTGTTCAAATATATTATTTTGTTCCCGTAAGGACAGTACTTACTTTATTTTTCATACAAAACAAATAGAAGGAACTAAAATATTTGCAAAATTACTTATTATGATTGATATTCAGTATACAGAGATATACTGGTACAAAATTCAGGTTAAAATATCCACTATAAGCATGTTTAAAAACATTGCCAAAGTTTCACAATTCGTATCAAGGAATGCAGAAGCAATTCCGCATATCAAAAATTTCGTATCTTTCAAATACCACTTTTATGTGACAGTCTATTCCTGTATCATCACTATGACACCAATCCCGGTCCTACAACTTTTCTGTACGTTTCGTAATACAAGTTTTAGCTCTGTAAACGCTCAATGATGCGCACATGCCCGATGAAAAGTAGCTCTTAAGATCAAATTATGAGAGGAAACAAATTGTCTACTAACACGATAGAATGAGGGTGTCAAATTTTAAAAGTAGTGCAGCTTCTATGTTTATCGATTTCATATGGAATGGTCGTAAAGAAATCGAATCACTGAAGAAATTGTCTTTGTTGTATGCAACAATACTATTTTGACGCCTTATTTTCCATCCAGAAAATGAAGGTTATACTGAATATAGATAAAGGAGACATATCAAAAAGCTATTATCCTTAACTGAGGAAATATGTAACATGATTTAGAATGAATCTGCGTACAATGCAGAAGAAATAGTCTGTGTAAATGTAGTTTACATCCATTTGTTAACAATGTACTGCAGTGCGAAATTTACTATTTTTTATTACAATCATAAGGAATACAGGAAAATTTCAATTTAATTAAATTAAAATGTTAGAATAAGTTCTTATACATTGTTTTAATATGGTAAAAAGTAAGTGTAATTTTTCCGTTATCATTGTCGTTGGTTTCCCTACTAATTGGATCTGAATTTTGTACAATCTTTGGCGGACAGTCATGTGAAGTAATATTAAGGTATAATAATACAAATAATTTTGACGTCTTTAAATACAATCTTTATCACACCTTATGCAGAAGCGTATGTATGTATTTCTCGCTCCTAGGCCCGCGGCAAGTGGTGCCTCTCATATTTAATGAACATGTTCATTTACATGCATGACCTATTTATATCGTAAATTCAGAATATTCAGTTATTGTCCGTGAAATAATGGCGCAGTCTTCGGGAGTTTTAGAACTATCAAGTCTATATAGTTACATGTCAATATGCTTATGCTTGCAGACTAAATGTACAATGAAGAAAAGAAAAATATTTCTCTACTTGTGAGTAGATGCGGCAGGTAAGGAACATCGAATGAGAGACTGGAAATTTCCGACGTCCCTTAAAATTTGCCAATGTAAACCCTGGCCTATACTAACCTCATGCTATGGGTACATTTCTTCTGAAAATGCAAATGACAAATTGGGTGTACTGAAAATTGACATATGCAAAACATAATCGTTTATTTTGCGTTTAATTTTTCTTCTTGCCTATAATTAATTATTTGAGATGAGACTGTGTAAACACACGATACATTATTGGTAAATTTGGGGTAGAAACCAAGTTCGTTTTTGTGGTTAGAAATTGTCATCATTGTAAGTACTTTTTTATTAGACGTATTTGCATGTCATTTTTCTATTATTGCAGTTTTATATTCATATATAATACACAGTCCGGTCCATAAGTTCCCGAACTGATATTTTTACCACTTTCCTAGAAACGCTATTTGTGGAATAGCAAGTGGATTACGTAGTACTAGGCCTACTCAACAATAGGACAAATTGGTGTTAGTGCAGTTGCAGTAGTTTAGAAGACAAGACGTGTGATTCACAAATCACACCGCTCTTGTTAGTCCGTCAAAGTGTGAAATGGATGACAAGGACGTGTAGCGATTAAATTCTGCCGATATGTCTGCAACAGAACGCTAAAAATGATTCTGAAAGTCAGAAAGTGATGCAGCGTTAAGCCAAACAACCGTTTTTGAGTGGCACAAACGGTTTCGAGAGGGTAGGGAGCCAGTTAAGGACGACGAGCGCAGTGGTTGGCCCACAACAACCTGAACAGATGACAACATTGCCGCTGTAGATCGAAGGAGATCGAAAAGTGACGTCTCAGTTAATAGCAGATACACTCAATATATCAAAAACTGTTTTTTTACGAATTTTAACCGAAGACATGAGAAAACGAAAAGTGTGCGCAAGATTTGTTTCGCATGTACTGACACAACTAAACAGTTTCTTGGCCAAAAATAATTCGTAACCTTGCACCATCTCCCTTACTCTCCAGACATGTCTCCGCCCAATTATTTTCTGTTCCCCAAGGTGAAGTTGCAACTAAAGGATGAAAAATTTGAAACCATGATTCAAAAAGCTGTGACCGACCAGCTCAACAGGATTCCCGCAGAAGAGGTTTCCCAAGGGCTTGAAAAGATTGAAAATACGTGCTCGGCAGTGTATTGCTTCAAATGGATCCTATTTTCAATTAACAAACTAAAAACTGACACCAGCCTTCTTATTTCTCTTCCAGTGACCCCAACTCCGAGAACTTATGGACCGTACTGTGTATATCAACCTTATTCATATGACGTCCTAGCGGCTTTAATATTTGTTTGTGCGTGGTTAATCTAGAACCTGTGAACAAAGTGGGTACAATAGGCGATATTCGCGAAACACTACTTCCCTTAACTTCCGCCATATTTCCATTAGAGCTGATATAAAGGGAGCATCAAGCGTAAATTAAAGGGGTAATGAGCGTCAAGATGATAGAGACATGTTGTGCTGTTAGGTTCTAGGATAGTATATTTCATCTATTACGTAAATGAAACTCGGGAATTAGACTGTGCATAGAACTAAGTTTAATTCTCTAAATAACAGATAAAAGGGATAAATATCGAGCACGAACGCAAGACACTGAAGTTAACCAAGTACCACCACCAACTTGATAAATCATAGTCAATGAGTATGCAATTATTTGGTTTCCAACTCACCTAAATATTTGATAGAAGAGGAGATTCAGAATGCAGAGATAGTCGAAGATGTTAAGATGTGACACGCAGGATTCTTGGAGATTAAAGACAGACAGAGCTGAACGTCGTCACTTGGATTATATGATGGTTGAAGTTCTCTATTCGATAGCAAAGTACAACAGAGGTGAGTTCGGTCGGCAGCACCAAGTCTATTGTCACTAACAGTGGACGAGCAGTTGGAGTGGTAACGAACGAACACAAAGTATCCAATGTCTGGCTTTTATGCCAAACACGATCACTTTCATCCATTCACAGTTCACTTCTCCGAGAGGTATGTTTACACTGAGCACCAATCAGAATCGAACCGAACTTTGGTTTTGCTGTAGTTTCTCGTACTTCGTCCAGCTGAGCAAGGAGGACTTTAGAATGCTATGTGCCGATGAACTTTGTAATGTTAGCTTAAGTTGAACTTTGACTAAAGAATGTAAGAATGTGTAATTCGTAACATTCCGTTCTGTCTATGAAGTATGATATTTGTCTGCATCTGTCTCCTTATTTCATGAATGAATTTCTAAATAAAAATCTTTGTTGGAAACCAAACTACGTTTTACTTACAACATAATATTGCTTTAAATAAATGACTTCGTGGTTCTTGGTCCGTGCCCTATTTCTTAAAACTAAAAACATATTTATTTTTTATTGCACATTTACAAAATTAATTATATTCGCGTGATAGACCTCACGACATTACCCACGCTGGGAAGAAATTTCTGGCGCAGAAATTTCTTTAAAGAAACGAAGCAAACAAACTGTGAGTTATATCATTCAACGTTATAGAGGAAAAAAAATAAGATACAGATAAAATTTTGATAGCAAAAAATTCCAGTCTTGTGAAATGAATGTTCGATACACATTTTTTTTTTTTGTATGCTTTTGTACTTTTTAGTTCTATTTTTTGATTTTGTCCATTTAATATGTTCATAGTAAATATAAATTCAATATTTTGTAATTATTGCACTTAAATACACAATTTTCATTTTCCGAAAGCGTCCTTATTCGTTGATAAATTGATAACGTTTATGTTTCGAGAACATTTGTTAAACACGATTTATCTAGAACTTGTCACATAACACGCACACAATGTTTGTGGATGAAGATCCACTTCAATACCATGTCATCTGGAGACGACAGTCCGATAGTAAAAATAGGATGCAAATACACTGTCTATCGCAGAAGACAAGTCAAGTCATAAACTGCAACTTGTTACGGAGGGATACACACTATGCTCACACTATTAACTGTGTCTGTTGTTTTGAACCTGAGTTGACGAACATGGTTCAAAGGAAAAGATCAGGTGATGTCGCTACAGTAAGTATGGATGGCGTCACGAGTATCACTAGATGTGCACCAGACGATGGGAAGAAAAATACAACCAGTGATTGAAGTTGGGACACCAAGTGATGTGTTGGCACATAAGAATGTATGTGAAGTTGGAATAAATGTATGTATAAGCGTCATAATTCGGCTTGAACTTACTGCATGGAGCGTCCATTAGCACGACGTACACAGAGATAGTAGTCTGGAAGTTGGATTTGCAAAAGGTGAAGTGTCACGATGAACAAATTGTCCCATTTTTCTATGACTGCTGCTGGGGAATGTTCTACGTGCATGTTGTCATCTGCACTAGGAGAAGACTGCAGGCAATGGGAGTGATGTAATTTACTAGATGTCCAGAAGGATGTTGGCTGGATCAATGTTGAATACTGCTGTTATCACCTACTGGTACTGGATGCTGGTATGAAGGTCCATGTAGAAAAATCGTCACAAAAGTGGGTAAGGGTGTGGCAACGGATAAGGCCTTAGAAGTATCTAGTACCCTATCTAAATTTTTTCGAGCTAAACAATCAGATGAGCGGAATTTACTGGAGTGTCTGCTAAAGAACGGTATCCAGTCGCAAGCTCAAAAAGAATAGAAAATGTCACACATAATGTCTAGTTCGGTAAGTCGTATATTGGCTGTGAAAGAAATTGGTCGTTTTATCGATTGATCAGTTATCGAAATCTTATCTTAATCGCAGTTTCATACAATATCAATTCATAATCAACTATACGAAAGATTTGGGTGAAAGCAAAAATCGAACCAAGTTTAGCGTTCACTCTCAAGCTCAAATTGTCAGAATTAGTTACAATTATTTATATTATTAACATTATTGTTATTTTTATCTCGTGGACTGCATGTCACAATATATTTAAATGTACTGCTCAACTGATGTACTCAACTAGGAAATATTAAAGGAGAAGCAACGAAACGCGTTACGTAATCTAAATTACAGAAGCAGCACGGATAGCCGTGTGCATGACTCAATTTTTTTCACAAAAGTTTTTCAGATTTCGAGTTTTTCGGTACAAGAACGTAAGAAAACTAATCAGAACGTGGCAGAAACGCGAAGAAATTATAATGTAAACGCAAACAAGTATGTTCAAAATAATCGTGAGATGAAAATTCGTCTTAAGTTTGCTCAACGCGTCGCGTACATGGAAATAAGGTCTTATATTAGTGAGTTTCGAGGCTATTGGAAGACAAAGAACTACGTGGGAAATTATGCTTTCACCAAATTTTTTGCAGAAATATAGATTTTGTCTGGCATATTGCACCAAGAAATATGATGTAGTTATTATTCTTTATTTTATTGTCTATATACAACAATGAAAATGAAGAAAAAATTGAGGAAGAAAAAGAGGAGAACGATTGTACACATAATTCAACTCGTTGAGGAAAATACGAAAAAATGACATCACTTGAATGTAAATATTTTTATTTCAGATGAAAGAAAGTTCTGTAACATGCTGTTACAAGATTGTTTAGTTAGCATTGAAGCTTGCATTTGCACTCGAAGCGAGAGAGATTGACCTTTGGACGTCTGTATAAACGTTACGTAGTCACTATTACTACTACGTTCATTTATTCGTGTGAAATGTTGGAAAAGTGACTGACCGGCGAACGCGTGAAATGTATTTGAGAGAAGAAAACAAAACATCTTTCAGCTGCTGTAAACGGAGTATTAAGAAGAGTCGCGAAATTAATTTAAATGCTACGGCTTTATTTTAAATTACTTTATTCCAATTAAAATTATCTTCCAAAAGTATCATTTTTTTTTCAAACAGTTAATCTTAAATGAATAAATGACGTTAAAAGAAGGTGTGTGTTCTTGCATTGCAAAATTGTTGTCCGTAAAAAATTATACAGGATGTCTCTATAAACTGCCGTACTCAAATTCGAGTAACGGACTTCAATCCGAAAATTTTGAAAATAAAAAATGCCAGAATACAGATCACGTATATTGTATTCCAATTGTTGGACACGAAGATTGCTTTCCGCAGACTCCACTTAACTGCTTTGCAAGTTATCCGTGATTATAAAGTAATTGAAACTTTATTGTGTCGAAGTATAGGGTATACATATTCTCAACTTTTGAAATGGGACTCACATAAATAACGTAACAGATCCATTTCAAAATGAATGAATGTGCTACAATATGAAGATACGGTATTACAGTTTGCTTCTGTTTCAGGATGCAAAAGAGTCTCTAATGGGCAAAAGGTATGCATGCGATTGTCGGAATAAAAGGGGACCACGAGTGTAGGGTTTTCGTAGCTAGCCATCGAACGAAGAGGTCTCTTAGGAACTATGGCGTAAACACTACAGATTAACTACTCTTTAAATCGAAAGCCATTATGGAGAATCATGTATTGTCCAACTTTCTGCTGTACAAGTAAATTCTATATTAACTCAAATTAATGAGCTCGTATACGATTTAGTCGTCCTACAGATTATGTATGTGAGCTAATTTTACTTGACTAATAGACAAGATTTAAAAAAAAAACTTGTGAATTCATTTTTAAAAGAGACATGGAGAACAGATCACAACAGTTAATTAAATGGCAAAATAGAGGAACAGGTTTAAATTTCGCGGCGGATACAGATTATAGTTTATCGATTTCAAAATATTGAAAAAATAACCTAAAGGAATTGTGAAATGGCGTAAAAGAGAGTTGAAATTCTGAGCAGCGATTCCATGAACATTAGTTAAAAAAAACAGTTCATTGGGCGAAGAGCATATTTCTCAATTCACATAATGGCGTAATATTATTTTTTTTCATATCAACATATATATCATCGTAGAATCGGCGAGGCAGACGCCATTGTAATTATCATAATTTCATCACAAACGTATTCCATTTGTCATTATCATCAGATTCATTTTTCATCATCATACGTCGGCCGAAAATCATTGTTTTATAAATTTGGGATCCCTGAAGAAAGTATTGGTCATGACCTTACATCTAACTTAAACCTAACACACGCTTATATATTAAAAAAAACTTGGTGCACTGAATCTGAAAAATGCAGAATGGAGCTCCTATGTTATTATAAAATCCAAATATTGACACTGCCTCCAGGTATTTTGAAAACTTAACTCTAATCGTTTTCAGTCGAGCCTTAATCTAAATGTTCTTCAATCTAGCTGAAGCTAGATATTTCATCCTACAAGCTAATCGTTCACATAGTGCATATTTTCCACTAATCATATTCCTAGTTGATCAAGATCTTAAGTTTTTGCACTAGATCATTCATCGTCGTTATCACAATTCGTCGAAGAACCCTTATTTCTTACTAACAAAATTTCATTTTTTTAAAAAAAAGGAACAATAGCTGATTTCTCAACTTATTGCTTCCAGAATTCAATCCGGTATTTATATTTAAGAGAATCTCGTGCCGAATATTCCAGGAGAAAGAGGGAAAGAAAAATAACTTCACAAAATTTCAGATTCTTAATGTTTAACAATAGAAGTGTGTATATACTTCTGTGAACGGTTAGAGCAACAAAATCTGTTTGTAAAATATAAAATTATGCAAATTATCGTGGGCGTTTAAAAATATTCGCACCTAAAGCAATGTATTTTAAAACTATTTGTCCTAATAACACGAACACGGGGATTATATTGGTATAAAATATTCAGTAATCCTCCTGCTTTTTAGTGCGTAGAAGTGGTAACTCTCAAGCCTTTCCAATTAATTGCTATACAGTTTATTGCAATAAATATGTGATTCTCACCAAATATGTACACCAACTTCAAATTTTGAAACAAGATAAACGTACACGAATGAACCGTATACTAAATCCTAAATTATATTGTGAGCTATATGAATTTCATTTGCCATGTGTAATGGTCCAACAATTACCTATAATGAGTACCTTAATAATTGAGGCTATTTTATATAAATAGAAAATCGTTAGAAAATTTGAAAACTTGACTGCCTGAATATCATAAAATTCAGAAATCGTATGCAACGTACAATCCATCAAACCAACAAGAGAAACAGAAAATCATGTTAGTTTGATCTATCGTAAAGTTTAGTACGAATTCTCTAATTTTTGAATTTAAACTCATAAAAATAAGTTGGAATTGTTTGTACATGCCGGCAAGGTTTTCCTTTAAAAAATGTTCATTGAGTTTTTACTTAAATCTACTATTTACAATGTGACCACAATATTTACAATAGTCAATCACGTACAAATACGTTCATCATTTCATGAATGTGCTGTTAGGTTCTAGGATAGGATATTCATCTATTACGTAACTGAAACTCGGGAATTGTCGAATCCTGACTGACAGAAACTTGTATGCTTTCACCAGTTCTAGGCCTATTTCATTGTACTGCCTTTGGCAATCCTAGTGGCATAGTAGTTTGTGACTATCAGGTTATTTTTATGACTCATTACTTTTTAATAAATGCAAAATATGCGTAAAGTTGAATTTGAACCAAAAGCTAAAATTGTGGCAAGAAACTTGGAAAAACAGAACGTTATTATTTACAAAATAGATATCAAAATCCTAATCCAAATTCCCAAATTTGAATTTGAACCTAATTTGGGGAATTGAATGTCCGCATAGTTAATTATAAATCCTCTTTCTTAATTAGTGAAGGAGAGCGGTAATCTAACAAGTAACTCATCTGTACCTGTATTTTAGTTACCGGTCGATTTCACCAAATATGTCGGAATCTTTCCAAAAAAAAGTACAAAAACATTCAACGAAAATTTGACCTACATGACTTTTCGAGAAAAAAAACTTATACGATACTGCAATTTTCATCACGAACGGGGAAGAAAAATATAAAACTTCTAACTATATATTGAACTGAAACGGCTTTAAATTAAAACTTATACGGGAAAACGGGAGGTTTTCGGGGAAATGTGGTTTTAAGAAAAAAATAACGTAAATCTGACTTTTGTGTAAAAGAAGTGCAAATACTAATTTGTTGGCTGCATCTTATACAAAATTACTTATTCTGAAATCTGTCCTTATGGGCGTAAAACGTAGCACTGGAAATATTCTGACGTATTGGCATGGATTCAAAGTCACATTTTGAGAGGGAGAAAAAATAAGTCTAAATCGGGAGTATTATATTTGTCATTGTCATGTTTTAAGGGAAAAATTTTAATCCCAATTCTCACTATTATAGTCTGAAGCTAGTTCTGACTTTTATTTTTCTGGTGCCGTTGGCTTTGGGCCATCAGATTTCTGTCTGACAAATTTTACATTTTTATTTGCACTAGTATAACGCGGTGTTGTAAATCGCTTATTTGTTTGTTGTTTGTCCTCTTGACCATGTCTATGATTTAGCTTCATAGAACCTCGATACCTATTGTTGGCGGAAAATGGTCTCTCCCCGGGCAAAATTTGCACATTATGTCTTGTGATAGGTCTAGGTGAGAAATTTTGCAAGCGAAGTTTGACATTTATTGCCTGAACACCTAATTGTATGGATGTGAGGCGACCTCGAATCCGTTTTTCGGCTTGCGTATCTATGATTAAATGCGCGTGAACCAACCTACAAGCAGAATGCACTGACCGACATGTTAGATTTTCATGAGGAACGATTTTCACGTTGAACACGAGGATGAAAACAGGAATTTACTGTGCCCATTTTCCACTTTGCAAAGAACGAAATTTGGCAGGAAAAAAACTACAATTGAAAATTTGTCGAATAAACTTGTTAACACGGGAAGCTTTTGAGATAGTACCTTGACTTTAGCATCTAACGCTTTAGATTAAAGAATTACAAAGTACAGAAATTGAATTTGAAATAGAATCCAACGTTTTCCAAGTAAGTCGCACTTGACCGAATTTGAGATTTTAAAAATTTCCATTCCGGGATGAATTTCATAATGGTACCTAGAACACAGCACATGACCGTACTGAGGTGCGATCGTCGTGAGAAATATATCTACGTTATCTCAGAGAGATAAACCTGCGCTAAACTACACCATGACGTCCTGGTGGCTTTAATATATGTTTGTGCGTGGTTAATCTAGAACCTGTGAACAACGTGGGTACAATAGACGATATTCGCGGAGCACTACTTCCCTTAACTTCCGCCATATTTCCATTAGAGCTGATATAAAGGGAGCAACAAGCGTAAATTAAAGGGGTAATGAGCGCCAAGATGATAGAGACATATTGTGCTGTTAGGTTCTAGGATAGGATATTCATCTGTTACGTAAATGAAACTCGGGAATTAGACTGTGCATAGAACTAAGTTTAATTCTCTAAATAACAGATAAAAGGGATAAATATCGAGCACGAACGCAAGACACTGAAGTTAACCAAGTACCACCACCAACTAGATAAAACATAGTCAATGAGTATGCAATTAATTGGTTTCCAACTCACCTAAATATTTGATAGAAGAGGAGACACAGAATGCAGAGATAGTCGAAGATGTTAAGATGCGACACGCAGGATTCTTGGAGATCAAAGACAGACAGAGCTGAACGTCGTCACTTGGATTATATGATGGTTGAAGTTCTCTATTCGATAGCAAAGTACAACAGAAGTGAGTTCGGTCGGCAGAACCAAGTCTATTGTCACTAACAGTGGACGAGTAGTTGGAGTGGTAACGAACGAACACAAAGTATCCAATGTCTGGCTTTTATGCTAAACACGATCACTTTCATCCATTCACAGTTCACTTCTCCGAGAGGTATGTTTACACTGAGCACCAATCAGAATCGAACCGAACTTTGGTTTTGCTGTAGTTTCTGGTACTTCGTCCAGCTGAGCAAGGAGGACTTTAGAATGCTATGTGCCGATGAACTTTGTAATGCTAGCCTAAGTTAACTTTGTCTTGCTACGTAAACTTGCACTTTGACTAAAGAATGTGTAATTCGTAACATTCCGTTCTGTCCATGAAGTATGATATTTGTCTGCATCTGTCTCCTTATTTCATGAATGAATTTCTAAATAAAAATCTTTGTTGGACACCAAACTACGTTTTACTTACAACATAATATTGCTTTTAATAAATGACTTCGTGCTTCTTGGTCCGTGCCCTATTTCTTAAAACTAAAAAATATTTATTTTTTATTGCACCTTTACAAAATTAATTATATTCGCTTGATAGACCTCACCTCACGTGTTTTTGTCTTAAACAACATCTGATTTCAGAGTATTGAACTCCTTGGATTTGAAGGTAGGTTTAAGACGCAATAGCACAAATTATTTTAAATATGGGAATATATTTGCAAAGGGTACTGAACTAGCGTGGTTGCAGTCCAAGACTGTGCTTGGCTTTTTAGGAATTTATTGTTATACCTGTAAGAAAATCGTTTTCAAAGTTTCATCTTGTGTTCAGGACAATTTTTGACAGAATTGTTAAACGCTCAGGGCAAATCACTTCTCTTGTTTATGGAGTTGGTTTGTAATTGGGATAATTACTTCGCAGACAAATCACCAAATCTATTGTTCAATATTGAGTTCCTTTTTGCTCAATCTGATATGTTCTTAACCATTTTTTGGTGCACGAAATTACTAAAGGAACATAAGTATTACTTGTCAGCTACTAGTGGAAATTATTTTCTCGAGTTCACACCTGTTACGATTTACTCTTCTTTAAGTTCTAACATTGTTCACCTTGATCCTACTTTTGGAAATTGTAGGCGGTAGTTGGCGAGAATCCAGGTGAATTATGAAGACTTTATTTTAGCTAACATATTATATAAATATGTTCTAATACTATAAATGGTAATAGATTTTAAGAACTGCAATAGTCGGCCCTTCACACTGGCATTATTTTGAACAACATCTATGGACAGATGCATGTCTTACGGACAAATGACCGGGACATATGTCGACCAAATCGTTATGTATTACATCCTTAGTTACAAATCCAAATGTCAGATTTCCGTAGTGCTGTGGTGACAGTTACACTGTGTAAATGTTAGTTTCAAAGAAACATGTACGTAGAAAAGTTGCCATTGATCTACATGTAATTTCTTTGCTTTGTGTGAGTCAGAAGTAATAAATATTAAGTGTTGTTGAATTAAGTAACAAAGTAGGCGTTATCTTGAAACATATTGATCTAAATACGTTACAGTAAATATGTATTGCACATTATTTTTTTCTTGTAGATGTGATTAGCGAATAAGTTGTTCACAAACTAAAACTTTCTTTAAAGTACTTCACATAAATGTCTTCATTTTAGTGTTTTAAAAAATTACACATGTATTTGATTATTTTAAGCGCAAACTACAATGACATTATTTAAAACTTTCTTTCTCATTTATTATTTGTTTAGGGATTAAAAATAAATATACTCATTTTGTTTCAGCTATGCTTAAGGATATCAGAAATGACTTGCAGAGGATACTTAAACAGAAGTAAGTAAAGTACTAATTATTTGCTATCTATGATACCAGATATATATATTCTTAGTATGCATTAACATGACTAACATCGTGTATGTACTATCCATACGCCTTTAAAGTCTTTATTTTACTAGAAAATGATCCTTAATATCGGGTATACATGAAACACATACTGTTAAAGACTTTTTTTTTCATAAGCTTGAACACTCGATCAGTAATTGCCTGATGTATCCAACCTGTAGTGCGTATTTGGCTAAAAGTGCACTAGTCCGACTGAGTTTTACGCTGTAGTAGAGGGAGGAGGTGTTCGCTACAACAATTGGTCACGTCGGATTTTTGTGGAAGGGATACTGACTGCCAGTTCACACGTTCAGAACATCATTCAGCTTAGTTCTAATATCTTCCCTTTGTGACTTTAATGATAAGTAACTCCAGCAGGACAGCGCACATCCACATGTAGCTCATATATCTCAACGTGCTCTGTAGTATGTCCGACAACTAATGCGGATAGCACGGTCACCTGACCTTTTCTCTCTCTCTATCTCGGACTGGGTAGGACGACACCTTTCACTTATTCAGCCACCGCACACAAACCTGTCGGCTAATCAAGCTTGAATTACAGGAAGAATTGTTTATATCAGATAATAGTTCGGATACAGTATAACACATCAGACATTGTACATCATGTCACGTAGCGTAGTACGTTCTGTTCGGGATCATGTTCTCTTACAACACGAAAGCGTAGTTATAATTAACTCAAGAGCATTTGAGAACACTTAAGCACTTGTAAAGTTTCCGGACTGAAATCCATTGACACTTGTCTGAGAATATGTGGAGTCCAATAGTCTGTTCGTGCTTAGGATGCACTACTCTCCAACCAAAGCTCTTTGTTACTTGCCATTAAGTAGCTCTTTTGACACCTGACAAAATCCATGCCGAGGTGAACCGCACAGTCATGGAAACAAAAGGAGGACTTCAGTCTTACTGGGTAGACATGTCAATTCATTTGACACTTCAATGTTTAGTTTTTCATTTCGTAAGAAATTTTCATATTAACTTTCACGAAGTGCAATATTTCTTTTCACAGACATTATTTCAGATTCGTGATACACATTTTAGTTGGTAAAGAAATCTAATTTCAAACGAAAGATTTCGACTGCATTGTGGAGTTTTGCTGGTAACTAATGCATTGGAGTAAAATATGAGCTTTTAGAACTTAGGAATAAATCAAGAGTAGGAAGATACAATGATGTTGAGATAATGATGGCTACGGTTGTGTTTTCAATAACTTGTATTCAATCAATCTGAACTTCAATAATATATCAGCGCCTAGCAAACGTGACTTAACCTTAGTCAGTAATGCCTGTGAATATTTTTTATTAAATAAATACGTTTAGGGATGCCACCATCTTGGCTTTCGATATAGCGCTATTCTAGATTTTTAAATTTACTCTTTTTGTCTATTCCTGAATCTAATTCAGCTCCATTTGGAACCCTGAAATATGAACTACAAGAAGTATGCGTTTTGGTGCTGAAGCTATCTTGAATTTCAGAATGCACGTCGTCATATTATATTTCGGATGTCAAACGTTTTCTAATTCAGAAACGTATTCATAACGTTTCAAAGTATACAGCAGTATTTAACTTGAAGTAAAATGGGATGTTATTTCAACATACGTCCCTTTTAGTTTTCCCCTTCGGAAAAATACAAATGTGAAATTTATGAAACTTGGACTTCTCTTGAACTCTTATGAAATCTCAAGCATATCTGTACCCTCCATCTCAATGCAAGTTGAGTGGAAATTCACTCCCACTGAGAATACCATGTTATTCCTTGGCCAATTCTAAAACAAGTTTACTTTTTGCAAAAAAGTTAATAGGCTGCTCACACCCAAATATCCAGATGACAAAAATTCAGATCATAACCAAACTTTGTTTATCGATAGAGTATCTAATAAAAGCCCTGCAATATTTTTTCTAGAACCTTCCGTTCAGTAGAAAAGGAGGAATTGATGATAAGCGAAATCTGACGTACGGAGAGTAGTAGAAGCATTACTGCAAACATTCGTTTGAGTAGTGCTAATGGAGCAAGAGGTAGAGCGTGTTAGCTTACGGTTTAGAAGGTTCAGGATTCGAGTCCTGGTCGCGACATTTTTTTTTAACTTTTTCCGTAGCATTTGTGCAAATGTTATATTTTAGAATATGCTTTTGACATGTAAAGAGAATGTTATTCTTCTATAACTTTATGTTTTTTCATTTGTATTTTTCTTTTTATTTAAAATCTGCTAATTTAACTATTACAATTGTGTGTTCACATAAAAAGCAGAAACAGTATGAAAATAAGAATAAATAAACGCTTACATTTCATTTACGAAATTAACAATAATAATAATAATTCTGCATGTGTAATGTAACAATTTATTAATTTTTATTTTCATACTATTTCTGTTAATTATGTTAGAACACAATCGTTCTAGGTAAATTATTAGAACACCATTGTTCTAGGTAAATTAGCAGGATACAAACAGAAAAATACAAGTGAGGAAAAAGCTATAAAGCATTCACTTTACATGTAAATAATGTAAAATATAACATTCTACAGGTGCTACAGAAAAAGTAAAAGAAGGAAAAATACGTCACGACCAGGGCTGAAACCTCAGACATTTCCTACCGTAAGCTAACACTTTACCTCTTGTTCCACCATAGTTGCTGGAAGAAACGTTTATAGTAATTCTTCTACTACTTTCCGCAGGTCAGTTCTCGCCAATAATTACCATTTAGGCATTTCTCACTGAACAGCAAGTTTTAGAAAAAATATCTGGTGTAGTAAAAAGTAATCCATTATTTTTGTATGACATTGACGGCTTGACTTACCATAGTTAGAATGATCCAATTTAGGTCACATATGCGCCGTTTTGTTCGATAACGTGTTGCCATTTGGAAGGTAATATCATGATGCCTCTCTCATAGAAGCCCTTGTCCCTATTGGCAAAAGATTGAGACAGTCGATTTTCACAAGCCTCTCTTGAAGCGAATTTTTCACCAGCAAACGTGTTCGCCATGGACAGGAACAGATGGTAATCACTCGGTGCCAGGTCCGGACTATAAGGTGGATGCATAAGAACCTCCCAACCAAGCTCCCGGAGTTTCTGGCGAGTCACTATCGATGTGTGTGGCCTGGCGTTGTCCTGGTGGAACACAATGCCTCTCCTATTGGTCAAAGCTGGGCGCTTCTGGGCGATTGCTGCCTTCAGACGGTCCAATTGTTGACAGTATAGTTCCGAGTTAAGGGTTTGGCCGTAGGGGAGCAGCTCATAGTAGATAATTCCCTGAAAATCCCACCAAACACACAGCAAAACCTTCCTGGCCGTCAATCGTGGCTTGGGCACCGTTTGCGCCGGCGCACCGCGCTTCGACCACGACCGTTTTCGCGTGACGTTGTCGTAAATGATCCACTTTTCATCACCAGTCACCAACCGCTTCAGAAATGGGTCGCTTTTGTTGCGATTCAGCAGCGATTTGCAGATGGAAATTCGGTCCATGAGGTTTTTTTGCGTTAACTCGTGTGGCACCCATACATCAAGCTGCTTTGTGTATCCAGCCTTATGCAAATGGTTCCACACGATTTTTTGTGCAATGTTTAGCTCTTGGGCAATCGAAACAGTGCTTACATGACAGTCGGACGCGACAATGTCCACGATTTTATCGACATTTTCGACACTTGGCCTTCCAGTGCGTGGTACATCTTTGACGTCAAAATTACCGGAACGGAATCGACGAAACCAAAATTGCGCGTGATTGGCTGTTACAGTATCAGGACCATAAACACTATTCACATTTGCAGCCGCCTGGCTTGCGTTTTCGCCTTTATCGAAGAAAAACTGTAAAATATAGCGTATTTTCTCTTTGCTAGTGTCCATTTTGACGCGTGCTCACACAACACTGAGTCAACTCATCACAACTATCTGAACAGTGTTTGTAGTACGCAATCTCATCGTTTGAACGCCATCTCGTTGAACCCGATCGGACTTATACAACGCGAGATACAGATCACTGATGCCATCTATTGGCAAAATAATGGATTACTTTTTACTACACCATATATTATACGCTTTTTGTTAGATACTCTATCGACATACAAAGTTTGCTTACGATTTGAATTTTTGACACCTGAATATTTGGGTGTCAGTTAATTAAAGGGAAAATTTTATTGGTTGGCAACTCTGTAAAGTATAACACCTAATGGTCTAACAGCGAGACTTCTCTTACTATGTGACAGGAAGACTATAGGCTACCTGCTTACCAAGTTTTAGACCTTAGTTCAGTATCGGATAGCTTTTTTCTGCATACTAATTGCCTCATATGAAAATATAAAACCACTGAGACCCACGTCTGAAAACTTGCAAGACAGTAGTCTAATGTCTCGTCTTCTGTCACACTACCGGGAGCTTCGCTTTTGGGCTATCAAATATTAGGCCTATACTTTTTATATAACGGTCACATTAACTATACTGCCTCTTAATTACTAAAAAATTACGTATCGTGGTAAAATTTTGCAAAGAGAGTTTATGCTTCAGAATTTATCACGCAATAGCATGACAAGTCTACTTGGGAGCGAATTTTTTATTCATCCTGTATAACATGCTTGTATACTCCACCATAAAATTATTTACTTTGCGGTGAAACATAAAACCAAGTTGAATTGAATTGAATTGGATTTTATTTAAGACCTTTAGGCATCTAAGACTGGCCGGGATAGGGGAGGGGAAAGATTCTGGAAAGTGTCGGCCAGGGCCTATGTTGAAGGTGCCATCCCTGTATTTGCCTGGTGTGATTGAGGAAAAACCTCAGTTAGTATGATCGGTCGCTGGGATCGAACCCACGACTTCCCGGATTCTACGCTAACGCTCTACCACTGAGCTACGGCGGCTCGATATATATAACCAAGTGATAAATGCTAAATAAGTGAGGCGAGACTAGTCAGTGGAGTGTGCACATGTGCTACCGCCAGGCTTCAAGCGTCCACTTTGAATGATCTATGTGTTGTAAATGTTTCGCTTAAGCCTTTCGAACGACACTTAATCACCCTGGAGCTGCGCAGTAGTTGCTGAGTTATAAGTGTGGACGAGTGGACCGAGATGATCTATTCAGCTTTGAACACATCTTGCCGAGGCTTTTCGAACCACACCTCAACCACCTTCGCAACCCTAGTAGTTTCTGAGTTGAAAGTTGTCGAGAGACTGACTGACGGACGAACATGCAGAGATGATCTGTAAGGCTTTGATCTCATCTCGCTGATACCTTTCCAACGACATCTCAGTCACCTTTGTAGGCGTAGTAGTTGGGGCTGAGATGAAAGCTGTCAACAGACAGACAAACGCCTTAAATTCGGTAATATTAGTTTGATACTGAAACCTAATAAGAAAACAAAATGAATAAAGCTGCTGTTCATAAAGAAAAGAGATGCATATACAAGGAATAGCCATCTTGGATATTCGCATATCAGCCAAGATGTGTACAGTTTTGGTTAACTCATGTAATCGGAAGAATCAGCCTGTGCGTATAAAACAATTGAGTCCCTTAATTTTTTCTTCTTTCACGGGATTAGAACCGAATGACAATAACTGATAAATCATAATTTGGAATTTTAATGAAATCTCGTATGTACAAGATTCATTTTTATGCTTTGTAATTTGCTAAATGTATAAAACATAAAATGAAAAATACACGTAAAAGTATAACAACAAGCTCATTCAAAACTAAAACATAAGAAGTAAGATAAAAATTAAACATATTTAACGAATATCCTTGGATTCGATCCTCAGTCGTGATATCTATCTGGATATACGAATTGGCCGTTGAAGGGTCGAACTAACAGCTCTAAGCTTTTCACTGTAGGCAAGAACACGAGGTGCCACGGTGGCTCAGTTGGTAGAGCGCTCACCTCTGGTGCTAGGGTTCGTCGGATCGATCCCTGCTCATGCCATGTGAGCTTTGTGTTGGACAAATACCGTTTGCAAGGGTTTTCTCGGGGTGCTCCCGTTTCCTCCCACTTCCTTCATTCCACCAATTCATCCCATCATCCATACGGCCTGAGCCATAGTTGCCTAAAGGCCTTAAAATAAATTCAGTTCAATGCAAAAACATGAAAGATATTACGTCACAGATTATCGGATTGCGTTGTTAACAAAGCAGCGAGTCTACTGTGGCAGGGGTTTTCTTTTCTCAAGTCTATACTAGGTAACAGTCGCCGTTGCGCCTTATGTTTCATATTTCCCATTCGTGTTGAAATGAATAATAATACATACAATATTAAGAGAAGTCTTATCGTTTTTTTCTGTGATTCGAGACTGTATGAGTCGCGTTGCAAATTTTAAATTTCGTACTCCACAAGCTACTAATAAAGATCCTATATAATATGCCGAGAATGAAGAGAAATTATGGATGAAGGTAATTTGTAAAGTTTTATCAGTTTCCATGGACCATGAATCTAGGAGAAGCAGGGATGGTCCGTGTAGCTCTTGTGCAAGAACGGATTGGAACCAGGTGCGCACAAGATTAGTTGTTATTTTACCACTCCAATTACAGTCACATACATTGTTGGGTGGTGTATTTGACCTAACAGTGTGAGCAGCTTGTTTTTCAATTCTACCACCAGGCTCTTGAAAGCAAATTAATAATTTAGCACCTAATTTCCCTGACATGGTAAAAGGTGGCTGAATTTTGTATGAATGTGTGACTGATGCTAATGACTGCACAATTGCTTCTGTTGTTCTTTCGTCAGTTTGCGATAATGTGCGATTAGCAGTAAGCTCATAGTCAAAGCGGCTTTGATCTGTATTGAATACCAAGTCCTCATCAATATCGTCATCGGCTATGTATTGCTGAATTTCCTGCACGAACCGATATGCTCTCTGAAGGATGATGTCCTGTTCTACAACTTCACGTCTCGAAACAAATTTTATGACCTTTCTGGAGGTTATCTGAATTTTGTAAACATATATTGTTGTATCTGTTTATATTTGTTTGTCTTCCTTCCTCCTTTGTCCATGAAGCCTACAATTTGACACACTTTTTCACGAGTCACCTTATATTTTCTAGCAGTCACACTCATTGATTTCTTTCCTTGTACATATTGAAACTTTTTAATGTCCTTTGGTCTCCGACTGAATGGGCCATGTCCCGTGAGGAAGTATAGCAATTCTCCCGTAATCTCCACGTCGAGCTCCATCCTGCCAGTCACGTCCGGTATTATACTCCATCTTGCCATAAATGCTGCCATGCATTGGTTAGTATTTCCTTCATATCCTGCTTGTTGTCCACAGGAGCATGTAGTATCCTAGTGACTCTTTCGTTTTTTCTTTTTGATCCAATACATAGAACCTAGCTTTTTGACTTGTAGGTGCAAATGGCAGGGTTGCAGTAGCCACCGTGAGTGCCTCCACCGGCGTTGTTCTTATCAGAAGCTGACTTTGAGCGCGGTTTATTGTTTGACTTTGTCTAACATCGTCCATTCGGTGGCTCCAGACGCTGGCGGCGTATCCGACTAAAGATGTTATGATGACGTCATGGTACAGCTTAACAATTTTGATCGGTATTCTTAGTTCTTTTGTCGCAATGTTTACTAGTTTATGTGCTATTTTGATTGCTTTGCTTGATATCAGTTCGGTGTGTTTTCTGAAGTTTAACCTATCGTCAAATGTTAGTCGTAAATATTTAAAAGTTTTATTATTGATTTTGGGTCCTCTCTTAAGATTAAGTTTTCCTTTAAGTAGTACAAATTTTGTTTTCTCTGCTGAGACTGTTAATTTATTATTACTGCACTATGACGCCATTTCTCTTGTGACTACGTTAGATTTCCTTTCTATCTCCAATCTGCTGTTTCCTTTTATTACCACCGCCAGGTCGTCCGCAAACCCTACCACCCGTTCTCTACCTCTTGCAGTTCATTAAGCATCTCCAGACATGGCTGGAAGGGTAGGTCCCAGAAGATCGGCCCTAGAATCGACCCCTGAGGGCATCCTCTTGTCGGTCTTTCGTTCACAACTCCATCGGCCACTTCTGTTCTTCTATTAAAAGATAGTTTTTAATCACTTTCCAAATTTTATGTGGATTTTTAGATTTTTTATCTCTCATTAGAGCTGGCCACCACAGGTTGCCGAACGCCCCCGCTATGTCAAAGAATATTCCTATAGTATATTTACATTCATCATTATTGAGCTGCTGAATTTTGTTACAGAGCTCGTTGATGGCGTCTTCAGTAGATTTATTTTTCCTGAAACCAGATTGTAAGTTGCATTCATTAATATTTGTCCTTTTATTATTTATCTTCCCTGCGATTACTTTTTCGAATATTTTGCTTACGACGTTTAGCAGACAGATAGGTCTGTATGACTTATGGTTTGTTCTATCGTTATCCTCGCCTTTCAAGAGTATAACCAGCTTTGCCTTCTCCCACGAGTTGGGGAAGATGCCTTGTTCTAAGCATTCGTGAAAAATCCTTACAAGGTATGGCGTCCAGATATCTTTGTTTTCCTAATAGATTTCGTTCTTTATATCGTCTGGGTCTGGGGCCTTTCCATTTTTAAGACTTTTTATAGCTTGTTCAACGTCCCAGTTTGTAACGATGAGCTCTTGATTGTTTTCTTCCTCTTGCTCGGGGTTGTAGGTCTTGGATGCTTCCCTCGTGAGTGTATTCTGCTCATTATCCTCATTTTCTAAATCATCGGGGAACAATTTTACGAAGAATAGCTCTATGGTATCCTTCCAACTGGTGGTATACTGTCCGTTATCGTTTTTCAAGGTGTTTAGGGTGCCCTTCGTCTTTATTTTACTCATCACAATCTTATATGGTGTTCTCCATGGGTCTAGACTAAGATTGTCTTCTACGAATTTGTTCCAGGTTCTTTTTTGTGTTCACGTAGCTCTTTCTCGAATTGTTTGATTTCCCTGTACTTGTTTAGCCTGCTTTGCCTCAACTCGCGGTCTCCAGCCGCTCTGTAACTTCTTCTGGCTGCTTTTGTTTTTCTTTTTAGCGTTCCTAATCCCGCTCTGCAATACGTTTTCTTCTTTTTAGTTCCGCCTTTTTTCATTTGGGATAGCTTTCTTTGTGGCCAGCTCTAGTTCCTCCGTCAAGTTATCAATATTACAGTTTCTGTCAATCTGTGGTAAGTTTAGATTGTTATTAATTTTTTCCAGTTTGTTTTTTTACATTATATTTAAATACTATTTTGTCTTGATCCTCTTCATGATCTTGTTGTTTTAGATTTATGTTAAATTCGATGGCTTTATGGGCACTCGTTGTTGTATCTTCCACAACTCTCCAGTACGTTAAGTCATTATATATGGACATGGTTACATCGATATTTGGCTCCGCCCCAGCCCTGCCCCTAATTGCCGGAGGTTGTTTTTCTTTATTGTGGATGTTTAAGTTAAACTGTTGGATCAGCTCTTCGAACATTTCCCCATTACCGTCTGATCCGGGGCAGTGCCACAGCGGGGACGTTGCATTCAAATCCCCCAAAATCAGTATATCCGTAAGAGTCCAAAATCAGTAAATCAGTAAGATTATGTTCTTGGCTAGTACTTTTCTCTCACTCAAGATGAAGAGATACAATATGAACGAAGCAGAAGTTCTCAGAAAGTACATTCTTCCATCAGCAATATTACTTGTCATATTGTGCTTGAATGGGCTCATACACAGCAAAATTCTGTCATTGGACATTAGCTCCAACGATAGTCAATTATACAGCAATAGGAACTTTGTTTTCTGCCCAATTACAACTATACCAGGTATTTATGCTTCCAATCTAGCTCTTAACACGAATTTCTCGGAAGACGAAATACAGGGTAAAAATGTGAAGAAAAACTTAAACTTGCATAAACTCTTACTTATGATTTTACTGTGTGGAGACGTGCATTTAAATCCCGGTCCAGTGCACAATCAGCGTAGTAATGAATTAATTCTTAAATGTTATTACCAAAATATTCAATCTGTAAACAACAAATTATTAGATTGTGCAATTCATTTACCAGAGTTTTTACTCTACGATTGTGTTATTCTTAGCGAGACATGGTTAAATGAAAATATATCTAGTGCAGAAATACCTCTTTCCCAGCATTTTAATATATATAGAAGTGATCGTGGAAGCCGAGCAGGCGGTGTAGCAGTGTGTATTAACTCTAAGTGGCCTAGTAAAATGAGAGAAGATCTGAAAAATGACTGTGAAATTGTTTGGGCTGAAGTGCGTCTTAATGCAGGCAAAAAATTACTAATTGGTTGTTTCTACCGTCCACATAAAAATAGTCCCAGGGAACTGTTAATGGCCTGCAGAGATTCAACATTAGCTGCACTTTCAGAGGGTGATGTGTTATTGTTCGGAGATTTTAATATGCACATGGTGTGGTCAAGTATAAAAACTGGGGTTCCCACAGACAGTAATGAAGCTTGGTTCATGGAAACTTTTATACATGGTCTCGGACTTTCCCAACACAATATGCACAATACAAGGGGCAATAGAATTTTGGACTATGTGTTATCCACATGTGATAAATGTATTATCACTCCATCTCTAAATTTACTTTCATCTGATCACGAGAGTTTGGAGGTGGAACTATCCATTAATATTTTAAAAACGAAGTTGAAAGCTCCTCCTTTCACTCCAAGGCAGCATATTCCTCTCTGGAGAAAAGCTCGTTGGAATGATATTAACCGCGCTCTTTCTCTTTTCCTATGGTGTATACTTGAAAACTTAACTGTAAATGAAGCTATTGATTTGTTCACGGATGTAATTCATGCTACCTGTAAAGACTTTGTCCCTACAAAGAAATTCCGATCCTCTAAATATCCTCCCTGGTTTGATACAGAAGCGCGATCTGTTTTGAAAAATAAGAAACTTGCATGGGAGCTTTGGAAGCAACATCCTAATGCACATACTTATAGCTCTTTCTCCCAGATCAGGCGCTACTCCAAGAAATTGCTTAGGGCAAAGTATCAAAATTATATTAACGAGGTAACATCTGACATACCTAGCAATCCTAAGAGATTTTGGTCCCTCATAAACTCAAGAAGATGTCAGTCACGTGTTCCGACAGAGTTAATTTACGATTCGGCTACAGCGGCTGGTGAAAAGAGGGTACATATATTGAATGAATACTTCTCTAACAATTTCTGTGTCCAATCTCCTCCTTTGCCACCTCCTCAGCTTCAACCGATCTGTTCACATTCACTGTCTTCATTAAGTACATCATCTGATGAGGTAAAATATCTGCTTTTTTCTTTACCTCTAAATCGTTCTCCCGGCTATGATATCATTAGTGCTATTTTTTTACGTAATGCTGCTGAATCATTGACTTACCCTTTTTCTCGTATTCTAAATAGATGTTTTGCCGAAGGTGTATTTCCTTCTTCTTGGAAACAGGCTAATATTATACCCATTCTGAAATCTGGAGATAAGACCCATGTCTCTTCATACAGACCCATTTCTCTTTTATCTATTTTATCTGTGGTGTGTGAAAGAATCATCAAAGATAGACTTTATAATTTTGTCTCACCCTATCTAGACTCTGCTCAACATGGCTTTCTTCCTGGTAGTTCCACTCTTACAAACCTGTCCTTGTTACTCTCTGATGCTACCCAATCCCTGTCCAATAACACACAACTTGATGTTATCTATCTAGATCTTAGTAAGGCTTTCGATAGAATTGATTGTAATCTTCTTCTTTATAAATTAACTCACCGATTCAATATCCATGGTAACTTCCTTTCATTATTGCGAGACTATCTCACTGGCCTCGAACAACGTGTTGTTCTTTCTGGATCATCATCTGATTTTGTTCCCGTTCTCTCCGGTGTACCTCAAGGTAGTGTTTTGGGCTCGCTCCTTTTCCTTCTATATATGGACGATCTCCCATCTTATCTCTCATCATCTAAAACCAAATTCTTCTTTTTGCTGACGACTGTAAATTATTTCGAGAAATTAGATCATTACAGGATGTTGCTGATCTCCAAAAGTCCATCTCTGACCTCTTGGACTGGTGTGATGCGTGGAACTTGAAAATAAATCCCTCAAAATCTTCTTTTCTTACTATTTCATTAAAGAGGAATCAAATCCCATCTGCCTATATCATTGATGATAATCCTATTGCTAAAGTTTCTTCTCAAAAGGACCTTGGAGTGGTATTTGACGAAAAACTTCTATTTGCTGATCACGTGACTTCTGTAACTAACAGTTCTATGCGCTTACTTGGTCTTCTCTATAGATTTACAGAAATTAAGGACCTTCATTCACTGAGTATGTTCTACAAAACCTTCATCTCCCCTAAAATTGAATATTGCTCCCCAATTTGGAACATGGCTAGTATTTCTAATCTTTCTCATATTGATTCTGTTCTGAACTTTTTTCTTGCTATAGTCAAAAGAAGAATATCATCAGTGCGTAGCTTAAGCAAACCCGAGTTATTATCCGTTCTTGGTCTCCATGTACCCTCTTCTCGTCGCAAGCTGGCAGATTTGATGTATTTATACAAGATACTTAACGGTAATCTTAGAACTGGAGAGTTGATATCTAAATTTTACTTCCGTGTTCCGTTGCGAATAACCAGAAATAATAACCTACTTCATTGTGCTACGCCTAGGCTAAGTATACTGCAGCGCTCCTTATTCCATAGACTAGTAATTATGTACAATAACCTTGATTCAAATATTGATATTTTCGGATCTGAAAACACTTTCCATCGAACGCTAAATACAAATATGTGAGTTATTCCTCTTGTGTAGTATAATCGTTATGTTTTTTATATTAATTGCTGTGTTATGTGTTGTTTAAAATTTAATTTCATGTTATTTAGTTTGTAGTCAAGTTATTTAGTTTGTAGTGAAGTTATTTAGTTTGTTGCATTGTTATTTAGTTTCTGTCTAAAATGGCAACTCAAGCTGTATCTGAAACTTAATAATAAATAAAAAAAAAATATCCCTATTATTAAAAGCATTCAGAATATTCTCCAAGCTCATTACAAACATCTCGGTCGGAAGAGAGAACTGACAGTAAACATTGACCACTAACAGCTTTCTCTTTATATCGGTTATCTCTAGACACTGGACCCACCTCTCCGATTATTGGGCATGCACTAGGGTTTCTATATTCTTATTGAATATCAGCGTTGCAACCATAGGATTTTTCTCCCTTGGGCAGCACCGCCACGACATCGACCGGAAATCCCTGCAGTCTTCCCTTCCTGGTGTATGGTTCCTGTAGGCATGCCACGTCCACGTTCTCCTCTTCACATAGATGTCTCAGTTCGGCACATGCTAGTTTGGATCTATCCGCGTTTAGCTGGATGATATTAATCATGATTTATGGTTGTCTAGTGTAGACGTGGCATGCATGTGTCCTTAAAAATATCTACGGCGGCGTACGGATTGAAAGCACAGTACCTTTCACCCATGGTGGTCCTTCACCAACTACTATCTAATGGGCAGCACGTGCCTCGTTAATATATCCCGAAGGTATCTTCTGAAAGGATCTCGAATGTGTGAGGTTTTCCTATGCTATGCAACCTGCATCGCGCGAGTGACGATTGGGTTGCATGCATTCCGGAACTTCTCGTGTCTTTACTCTAGATATCGACACACATATGTGGCTCTGAATGCATGTTCCGACAATTTTCGAAACAACATTCCGTCTGTGCTCTAACTGTGCTATACCGCATGCTTGGTGAAAATTTTGGGGCGATTCATGGTGGGAAAGTTGCAGAGCTTCCTTGTAAGTTACGAATTTCTTTCTCCTACTTTCCTACCTTTTGTCTCTGCTTTCAAGTAGTAGGTCCAGTTGATGGCTTAAGAGTCAAGCCGAAACGTTGAGCAGAAATTTTCTGCAAAAGTTGACAGAGTTGTTGTTCACCTAAGTAATAATAGTGTAAAGTGTAGTCTTGTAGTTTTTTTTTTCGGTGGAAATATCGTCATACAGACCTCTAAATTACTTATATATATGATATATGTATAATATAATATAAATCACAGCCATATTCAATCCACTACTGGATGAGGCCTCTCCCCGAAGGGAGGAGTTGGTCTACTGCTCCCACGCTGACCAGACGGGTTGGGAGAGGAGAGCCGAAGCCCTCACTGTGATCGCCACTGTCTTTTATTCACAGCAGCTCCCCAATTGTCCTCACGATGCTGGGTCAACACCGAATTTTTTGAGCCCCCACCGGGAATCGAACCTGGGACCTCTCGCACTGAAGCCGGGAAGGCAATTTAAGGTAAATTTTAGAGAAATGAAGGAGAAAAAAATATTACTTACAGCTTACTAACGCACTAGATCACACATATTCACATGTACACATAAAAAAAGTTACTATATTTCGTGTATTCACTATGTATATATATATATATATAGATAGATAGATAGATAAGGCACTAATGAAATATTTATAAAGAAACACTGTTAGATATATAGATGCTGTTAAAGTTAGATGTTTAATAAGTTAATGATACAATTCAGAGAACCGGACTGTTAACATTGGAACCAACTTTTGCCTTCAGTTGAAAGTTTAAAATTAATAACCTTCTTCATTTGATTTACAGTAGTTCAAACCCTAGAAGCAGTAGCAGTTGTCCAAGTGAAGAATCTGGTCGTGTATCAAGTTTTGTTAGTTCATCACGTACAGAGCAGAGTGTAGAATCGTGTCCAGGTAATATTTTAGTTTCACCCTAATTGTTAACCTGTAATTCCATCTTCTGGTATATTCTTATTGAACATTACGGTTACGAAGAAAGAAGTTGAATAATACAAGAATATATCATGATAATGCAAATTTGATGTAGGAATGATAAATAAAGAATTTTCCTCATAGGACGGAATTATATATGTAAAATGACATATATAGAGATTTTACACTCCTGTATATATCAAAGTTACGATTATTAGGTAATGAATTTATAAGCAATCTTTTAAGTTATCAAACGTATCAGCTAAACTTATCGCTTCTGTTTGTTAGTAATTTAACGTTCAAACGAAAACCTTTATTGCCTTTGATATATCTTGATGTATTTTGTACGTCTCGAGCTATGAACGTCTCTAGCTGATAAAAAATAAACCAGAATTATGTAAAATCCCGCGTAACAACGTTCTTGACACTGTAGTAATTGCAGTTTGTAGAAGATATACTACTACCGTGGAATAGACGATTACTGACAGATTGAATTCTAGGTCTACCTGATCTTTGCTTAATATTTTTAGACAACTCTCCAGTTTCAAGTAGATTTTTTTAAAATTAATTTTCTTGAAAGAATACAAAGTATAACTGAAATTAACACTGCTGCTTCAACTATCACTTGTCAAGTTTCTGATGTATGACGGAGTAACTTAATACAGGGTTCCCACTCATCTGGAAAACCTGGAATAGTCAGGGAATCCAGCTTAGCACTAAATAGTCAGGAAATTTCACTAAAAATGTCAGAAAACCTGGGAAAGTCAGGGAATTTGATAGCTTATTGTTTGAAGTTCATTTAGCTACAGCAGGCATTTAATGTTAGATCGTTTTTGAAATTACTTGGAGGCTAATGTGCCAACCATTTAGCAATTTAAGAAAAGATTACAGTGAAATATTTTGATGTATCTTTATTTTCATGCAACTATGATCTTTATTTTCCCATGGAATTATGATATATATACAAAATGGGGTACCTGGAAATTTCTGAGTAGTGCCCTGGAAAAGTCAGGGAATATTTTATCTTGGCAAATGAGTGGGAACCTTGTAATAACAAGTATTAAGCAATTAGGGGTCGTTCAAGTATTGCGTAAGCACATTTTTAGCCAATTATACCCCTACCCCGGCTTTGTAATCAACAGTAAGCAGATGCTCGACCCCTTTCCTTATGATGTACTTACTTAATTTCTTTAAAGTTTATTACCGTGGGTATTAAGCAATTATAATTGAACATGACTGTGGTCAGTAATATAGATATTCAACAAAACATTCTTTGCTAAAACTGGAATATTCCTTCTTTCAATCAAACACTTAAGCATTTATTACATGAATCAATAGTATTAAAGGCAAATATTTAAATCTACATCATTATAGATCCTTAAAATATAATTAAAGTAAACTCTGATGTACATTATTTAAGTAAACATACTTGCCTTTATAGCGCCTTTCCTTCACGTTAATATATTCAGCATCAACGAGTTTCTCACCACTGCCTTTGCTTTTTAAACTATAGTATGATTTTTGCGCCCTTAGATATTTATACTGGGGTCTAAGGATGTAGCAATATAAAGGAATGAAAAGCGAGAGGTTTTCAGAAACTAGGTTTAAGTTTCACTTAGGAAAGAAGTTACATTTTGTAGGGCTCTTGACTCACCGGACTGGTTCGGTGAAGTCTCGATAGCTGCTGACTCCGGTCAGCCTGTTCACTAATATAAAGTCTACTGCTATAAGTACTGTAGTTATCGGACTCGTGTCTTAGGTCGAGGTTGTCACTGAATGCTTGATGTCCCACAGTACTTCGCTATTTTGTCAGTTCTGTTTTTCCTCTTTTGGGAAAGAGATTCGCTTGAAAACTACATGGGTCAGCATGTTTCCAGGGGAAGGTGATGCCCATGCAGTTTAAGCTCCTTGTTTTGAACTAAGCAGCCCGAAAGAATCTTTGCGCTATAAACATATTTACAGTTATTCCTTCAAATTACAGGCGTTATGTACTGTCTGTTATGTAGCTTTATGCATGTCTTGCTGCTTCTGCTTAACATTGTCTATGTATGATATTTGCGTAAGAGCGTTGGCATGTAGTAATCACGCGATGCAAGAAATGTTCTTCTGGCTGTGGTTGTATGGTATGTATATGTGTCCGTGTTAATAAATAGTTCTGGTGCCAGGTTCGAGGCCTGGGATGCCTTACACTATGTTCGGTTATGATTTCACTAGAAGTAAATAACATATTTGTTCACTTTTGAATTCATATTTTTAGGAGCAAATGTAAGAGATGGAAGCAACCAATTAAAATACAACACGCCGTCAGGAACAACCAATTAAAATTAATTTATCCACAGCAGTTGCACTTTTAATTCATTAACTGCCCATAACTACAAATTAGTGGAAGGATGAAAACTCAGCTTTTCCTCAAAAACATCTGATCATAATAATTTTATCGGCATTTGGTACATTGTTAATGAGAGTTTCATCCTTCAAGTAACGACATTTAACTAAACTATTCATAACTAAAAAAGAAAGAGTTAGAGGACTTTGAGATGACCTATCAGTAAATAGTTCCTTCAGGATATCAATTAAAACATTATTTATTTCTTAAACCTTGATCTGTTTTTAAGTAAAAGTTAAATAAGACATTTCAAAGCATTAGTGAGCATTGGTAAATTTTGTTAGCTATATAGGACATTTCGGTGTAAAGATAAAATTTTTTACACGAACGTCCTGCATCGAAACGTTCGTCTCGCTATTAATACGATCGGTTTTCCATTGCTTCATCATTGTGGTGAATTTGACGTCGAGTCATGAGTCATAAATAACCGTAAAAAGTTTTTTTTTTTATGAATGCTAGACAATGGTAAATTAAGTATGTTGTAATCTAATTTTGAGGAGTAATTTGTATATTGGTTATTCGATAAAATTTGAATATGTGTCGTCATAAGTAGAATTAAAGATGGTGGCTTCATTAGAGACGTTCACTAGAAAAGAGTAACATTCCTCATTAACATTTAGAGCATTGAATGAATGAATTCTTGCAGAGACGTCTATTGAAGAAGAAAGAAGGTACGGTATGGGAATGAAAGTTTTATCTATTATTTTCAGTCAGATGTAGATTCTCCACGATTTGATTCTCTTTGGTTTCGTTAACACGACAGTAGGTTTTTGGGCGACACTTTTCGCCATTCCTTAAGTTCGAATGATATTCAGAATCACACTCAACTTTGTCAAACAACATATTTATTCCTATATTGTATGTTTTTTCATTCTTCTCCATAATTTTGCCTCTTCCCTGAGTCACCAAAAATGTCTTCGTTCCTTTTCCGTAGATAAATTTGTCGTATGTAATTGGAAAAGCCAATATTCATTATGAGTTCATACTCATTCTTGCCCAGTTTTAAGTAATCTTGCACATGGTAGAATTAGTTTACAAATCAAGCAAGGTAGAATTAGTTGTTTCCCATAAATTGGTTTGCATGTTTAGTGCAAGGAAGGTTTAAGTGCATACTTTTTTAAATCCTATTTTCAAAGTTATCCCAAAATCAAACTTGCACCAAAGATAGATTACATTCAACTTTTAGATATTCAAGGTCAGAGTTTATATCATGTGACCTTGAAATGAAAAATACAGTATTTTTCTGTAATAGTATTTTTTATCAAAACTATGTTCCCTTAGCTTCAATACAAGCCCAAAATGAATGTTCTACCTCAATTAGAAACCAAGTTATGAATTTTTATTGTTAACATTGTACGTATATGTTTTGCGTTTTTTTCTCATGTTGGCAACTCTGTTGTATTAATACCGTGTATCACTGAGGGCTAATATTTTACATATGTACATTACTATATGTCATCTACCATTCTGCGAATTTTTATGCAAATATGAGATGGTCGGTTTGGGAGCTGTGATGATTTGGCGTGGAATTACCCAGTTAGAAATTAGTGTTTTGTAGTGGAGTATACTGGTACTAAATGAAGAAACCCACCAGCTTCACCTCCTCATACGTAGGTCTAAGTGGAGTGCTATCTCCACACACTCACTTCGCGTCTTCGTAGTATGGTGTGTTCTTAAGTTCTAGGACAGTTATTATTATTATTAGTGTTTTGACTTCAGTTTAGTATAATTACAATTTACAGTTTACTTAAATGATTTCCATTGTTGAAGAACTTTCCAATTTATTGCAGATACGAGAAAAGAAATTAATGGGATAAACGAAGAAGCGAATATTCTGACTGCTGTCGCAAGGAATGAAGAATGTGGGAATAATTCTGCAATGTGTTGTAATGGAACTCCAGATGTTAGTAAACAATCTAGTGACTTTAATCCATTGAATTTTTTGAAGGTTTTGGATAGGTTAGAAGACAATGATCATAGTGTGTCTTCTGGCATCAATTCTAATCAGGATTATTGTGATGCTAATAGTACAACCAGTGTGGCAGGAAATTACTGTACTCCACCCCATTCAGTGCGTTGTAGTTACGACAACGAACATCAAAGAGTAGGATATCAAGAACTGCGAACTTGTCCTCCATATTTGTATGTACGAGAGAGCAAAGTGCCAAAAGGTGTACATGAACCATACAATGATTCATTTATTAACTCGTTCTGTGAAGACTCATGTGATATATTTTTGAAGCCACTCGTGTGTAATGATGGAGAAAACCATGCTCCTAAATCGTGTAGAGATTCTGAAGACAGACTTCCAGATATGACAGTTCCATTTATGTTGCAGAATGAAGAACGTAGCAGTTTATTAGATCCTTATCATATTGAAACAATAAGACAGTTTCTTGATAAGAAAAGCAAAGCGTTATCTTCGCTATACAATGGAAACTCTGAGCAGGTAAGTTATTTATAATATAGTTTGTTTAAGGAAAGACGCACTTAGTACAAGGTAACGTGACGATTAAGAGCTAGGTGGAACGTAAATGGACGTTGCTAGATATCAAATTAAGTGCACTTTAGACATCAGATTAAGATAAATTGCTTAAGACTAAGATTTTATCTAGTGGTAATTTTGTTTTTAGTTGTGTTCAAATAATTCTTGTTAGGGACTGGCAGCGCATCGTCTAAGTTCCAAATCTTAATTTTAGAAAAAAGTTACTATTTCCACGTTAACATGCGTCTAGAATTTCTTGGTGAAAATGGAAAATACAGGTTCTGAAAATATTTAGAATGTATGGAATACGTAATACATTGACATCGTTGACCGTATGCGGCGCACATAAGGCCGAAAACCGAGATTACGGCGCCAAAAATAGAAAAAAAAAAGATTGTGAGGAAACTAATCAGAAATGCCCTCAAAACAGT